>PVJI01013377.1:0-47963 GCA_004026765.1 Micronycteris hirsuta
CAGAGACAAAAGCCATCAAACAGATTGTCACCGATCTGGCCGTGACACCCTCTCTGAACAGATTGCTTTTTCCTAGCTCCCCACCCACACATCCCTGTTCCTGGATAGAATGCTGCATGTGTGGGGCTGGCTCTAGAGGCAAACATGCCTTAGGATCATCTCCCTGCAACGCCTCACCTGAGGCACGAAGAGACCAGCTGGTAGAGACAAGGAACTGGCATCTTTATGTTTTGAAAAGCAGGTGTGTAAAACTGACTCATCACGGAAGCCAAGTGTCATCTAATTAACGTGTTCTTAAGTTCCTACCCACTGCTAACCACGCTCTTCCTCCCTCATGACATACACACGAGACAAGCGTGACGTCAAAAGGAAGTAGAATTCCTCGGTTCATAAGAAAAATACGGAGCCTGGACTCAGCCAGGAGAGCATCGCTGTTTCTCATGTACGGAAGACGTAGCTCGCTGACCGGTCCTCTGACATGGCCTTGAACAAAGAGGGGAGGCCAGAAACAGGAGAAGGGCTGGGTGCCATCGCTCCATTTCCCATGTCCTGAGCATGACCCCCAGGGCTCGGACCAGAAAGACCCCGCCAACTGCTCTGGACCTGGAGCTTCCCAGCGGCCCGGTCGCCTTTGCGGCTGCATAGCACCTGGCTCAGGGAGCCACTCAATAAACGTTTGTCAAACAGATGACTTATGGGTTCCAGCTGGCAGGGCTGCGACCTTTTCATGCAACGAGCATCTATTGACCCGAAGAGAAGGTGACACTCTTGCGAATGCTACCTTACGAGAAGCAGTATCTTGATCTCAGTCAGTTCTATACTATTCTCTGATGGGACCTTTGTTTTCGGAGCATGACACAGAGCCTACGGGCTTGATGGGTAGATCGCGTCCCAGTCCCGCCCGAGACCATGACAGTCTCACATTACTGCCAGGACATGATGGTGTTTAATCTGGGAAGAGACGGGCGCTAATGAAGCCCCTCCTGGGTGCCAGCGATTATAGACGTGACCGCATCTGATCCCCAAAGCCACTCTGCGATAGGGCCACTTTTATTTCCGTTTCAGAGGGGGAAATTGAGGATTACAGACATTCTGAAACAGGGCCAAGCCTCCGCAGGGGCCAGTGGGAGACGGGACTCATACCGAGGTTTGCTTGCCCCGGAGCTCTCTCCTCCGTTATTTCTCTCCACGCGCTAGCTGCTGGGTGTGGGGTGCGGGAGCAAAGGGCCCTACCGGGTTCCCCAACAGCAGCTGGGAAGTGGGATGTCTTACCCCTCTCTGACAGGCGAGAAAATGGAGATCAGAATGGGTGAGTGATTTGCCTGTGGTCACCCAGCTGATAAGGGTGGCACCTGGACTTGAACTTGCCCTGATCCAGAGGCCATTGTCTTGCTTCTGTGCCTGCCTCCCGTGTGCAAATTCATTCAATGCGGTCCGTCCTGTGAAGCAGCTGGCGCAGTCACCGGTTCCCTGTCCCCTCTTTTACTTCTGAGTAGCTCAGCGGTGCCCCGCTGCCCCTGAGAAGTTGCTCAAACAGTGCCACGTCACGTGGGTGTGGGAGGGCTGCCCTGAAGCATCTTTCTCTCTTTTTTAAAACTCGCAAGTTTTTCATCAAGGTAGAATTTACATTTCGTGACTTGCACAGATCTTAAGCGCTTAGTTTAATGAGTTTGGAGAAAAGCACACCCCTGCGTAAGTAACAGCTAATCAAGATGCGCAACGGCTCCAGCGCTCCAGGAAGTTCCTTGTGCCATTTTCTCCCCTGCGCCCGCACACTCGGAGGTAACCACTGTTCCGGTTTCTGTCACCTTCGCGTCTGTTTTTCCTGCCCCTGCCCCGGATCTGGTTCCCACCAGGCAGCCAGAGTTCTTTTAAAAGCACAAAATGAAGCCCGTCTTAAAACCACACGGTGCCTTCCCAGAGTCCCTGGGACAACCCCCAGCGGTCTCCTGCCTGGGACGCGTTGGGGATTCGGCTGGGCCTCCCTGTTCTCCCTGAGAAATTGCGCAGTCCTCTCAGGCCCTCGGTGCTCTGCGGCATCTCCCTTCTCCCGGCCAGCCGTGCTCCTGCTCCCCCGCCCCCACTTACTTCCTCAGTCCCGGCTTGAAGGGCATCCGTTTGGCACCCCCCCCGCCCCCACCCCCACCGTGAAACCTAACTACCTCTGTGCCCACGAGAGTCATGTCTGCTCTTTCCCGTGCCCCTCCTGTGCGCCCACTGCCACCCGGGACGGCACCAGCTGGTGCTGCCGCCTGACGCCTGTGGTGCTCCCTCCAGCCCCAAGGGGTACCACCTGGGCCGGCCACAGAGGCCAGGGGGCCCTGTGTTTGCTGTTAGACCCCACCACCCGGAGCTGCATCAGCTGTCCCCTCACTTTGCAGAGGCATTTGGAACAGGACCCAACATTTTTCAAGCCGAGAAGAACCCTTTTCCCCCTTCGAGGTTTTATTGCCCTCAGGGGGGCACTTCTGACTCTGGTGGAAACAGGCAGGCGCCGTATCTGCATGTGATTTTCTCTGAACCAGAAAACGAGGGTGTGGGTGTCAGCGGCCGAGGGGCCTGCAGGCTTTTACAGTGAACGACCCCAGGGACACACTGGCGCTGAGCACAGCCCAGGCCCAGAGGAAGAGGCCGCGTGGGGCTGAGGGCGGCAACAGTGACAGGATCTCCGCAAGCGCGCGGCAGCCGCTCACCCCGCGTCTAGAGTGTTTTGCAGGAAAGCGGCCGGGTGGAGGGCAAGAGGGAAGGAGGAGGGGAAAAGTCACGCCTTGAGAGGCGACTTGTCCTGAAATGCTCAGCCAGCTAGGGACAGCGTCAGCTTCCGGCACTGAGCGTGAATTCCCTGCTGCCCTGCCTCCCCCTCCCAGCTGACCCTTCATCTGTCCGCAGGAAGGACCCTTTGGGGAGGAATAGTGGTCGAGGAAGCAACCCTTCCTGAGTGTCCGTGGGCAGCCCCCAGCTCAGGCCTTGACGCCTCTCTAATTCTTTTGGGAACCTGCTGCAAAATGTGGGCGATTCTCTTGTTTTCTAGACATGAAAATTACAGCCCCAAGGGCAACCAACGTCAGACTGAGTTTGGCCAGCTGAGCGGCACAGCCAGGGTTCGAGGTCAGGTGGTCTGACCCCAAAGTCTGTGCAGTTTGCCCCAGGTGTCGTTTGGGTGGGACACAGCACCTGGGCAGTCGGAACAGCACACAGGCTGAGGGGCCGCCATTCCCTGAGTGGCTCTGTCCCAGGGCGGGGCGGCGGGCCAGGGCCCCCCAGGCTGGGGCCCCCGACAGGGCCTGACGGGTGGGCAGTGGGGGGCAAGTAGCACCTTTGGAAGTGATCCCAGGAGCGCTGGGAAGGGGGGGACGGGGTGACCAACTGTCCACACATCTGTCCACACATCTGGGCAGCTTAGTGCCTTCGAGGCTCTGGTCCCCTTGCTCTGAGGACAGAAGGCCACGCTCGCAGACCCATCGCCTTGGCCCGCACAGGGGAGCAAGCTCTAAGGATCGGATTTGCGATGAGGAGCCCCGAAACCTGTTTCCAGAAGATTCCACGGGAAGGCTTGGTGACCACCTTGCAGAGATGCAGATAGGGCGCCCACGCATTCACTAGGGTTTCTTTCCTACACCGAGATGTGCCGCATCCTTGGTTCCTCCTTCTCACAGCCCCTGTGTCTCACAAAGCCCGCCCCCCGCCACTTCCACGGCCCTGCCCCACCGACCCAGCACGCTCCTGCAGAGAGGGCTCTGGGCTGGCCTTCCTCCCTGGTTCCTGCTGACCATCCGTCCATAGCTGGGCGCACACCCTGCTGAGCCAGTCAGGATGGACGCAATCCTCCTCGCAACATGCCGTTATGCGGTGCGTGACTGTATAGGAAATTCGTCTCACATAGTGATGAACGCATAGCAGGAAAGACGAGTAGGTTGCAGGTTGGAGATTCTACCCAGGTTTCCTTGCATACCCGCAGCAACGGGAGGCTCACTCCCTCTGAAGCAGCCCCGAGCGTTTAGGGGTAGCTCCCGGAAGGTGTAGGAGGAAGAAAGAAGGTTAAGGGTTTCGCCAAAGCCCACGTCTCCCTTCCTTAGGCCGACAGCTCGAGTTTCCAGTTGAGAGAGGATCAGCCTCTGCTCTGTGAGTCACCACCGCTCACTCAGAGGGCTGCCGAATCGGGGGGACCCCGTGGGCGAGAGGCCCGGGCAGTCGTACCTGGATGAACGGGAAGAGGAGCCCCACGGCGAAGTTGGAGAGCCAGTTGACCGTGCCCGCCACAATGAAGGCCGCCGGCCGCTGGGATTGCTGGAAGAACTCGCCGGTCAGGATGAAGGGAATGCCACCTGCAATCAGAGCCAGGGCCGGAATTAATCCCTCCGAGGGGGAGGCTGCGCCGCCGGCATCTACCTCCCTGCGGTGGGGGGGGGCCCTCTTGGCAAGAGCCAGGCTGCCTGGGTGAGCGACGGCTTCTGGGGGCGGGGGGCGGGAGGTACAGCCCAGGCTCCTAAAGGTGTAAGAACCATTTGCTGCCCCGCGTCAGCCAAACGGGAGGCACGCCACGCGCCTGGCTCTCCACGTGCCCTCCGACCCAGGCCGTGACAGCCGAGTGTTCTGTGTGCCGGTCTGATTTACAAGGCCACCGGCGTTTCCTGAGCGCACTGAGTTAGGGATGTGCATAGTGCTGTCTCTGGAAAAACTGGGCCAGGTAGGAACAGGCTACCTGACTCCTGGGTGAGGACCTTGGAGCCCAGAGAGGTGATGTCACTCACCCAAGGTCACCCAGCTCCTGGGGAGCAGAGCCAGGATGCAGGCTTGGGACTCTGGCCTCCAAACCTCAGCTTTTCCTGCCACCCCTTCCCTGCGAGGGGGAGGGCCTCCATCAAACTAGCCGTGCTTTGCCCTCCTTATTGCCCCCCGATTGGATGAGAGGTGGCCTCCTGAGTCACCCCGCAGCAGAGTTGTCAGTGAAAATGCCTGGGGTGGGACCGTTCTTTATTTTGAGAGGCCGTCCTGTGTGAGCAGAACTGGGTGTTTACCACCCCTTCCTGATGCCGGCAGTACCCCCAGTCACTGTTGGGGGCCCAAGCTGCTTCCCCGAGTTTCTAAAAGCCCACAGGCGCCATGCCGCCCTCAGTGTCTCTGAGGTCTGCACCCACCCCTCCCCACGTTTCCCTCACTGACACTCCGGTTGGGCCCTGTGCCCAGGTCCGGGCCCTGGGGCTCAGCACGCTGCCGGGGCCCTGTTTGCACCACGCCCCCATCCTCAGCTGGAGCCCCCACTCTGCTGAGCAGGCCCACACATCAGCGTCCACAGGGGACAGGGAGGTGAGGAAGGGGAACCCCGAGGGGCCTTCAGCGACCCCAGATTGGAAGCCACTGGGCTGAGTCACTTGTTCTATCAACATTCAATGACTCTCGACTGTGCTGAGGCTGGTCCCACCGTGGTGACAACGTCTGAGAGTGACAATGTCTCTGCCCTCCTGGGACTCCCTCTTCTGATGGGAAAAGATGACTTGTTTATGGAAAAGGAAGTGAGTGGGCGAATCAACGATTACAACCTATGGTAGGCATCCCACTCAGGACCATGGGCGCCGTGTCAGCAGCAGGCAGGGGAGGGCCCTCGGGAGGGGCTGCGTGAGACGTGGCTTTGAGGAGCAGACACAACTTGTGACCCTGTGAAGACATCTTGCCAGGCGGAGGGGCGGGAGGGCAGAGCCCTGGAGCGAGAACGGACTGGGTCAAGGTCTAGAGCAGGGGCCGGCGGAGGGAGAGAGGACCCCGATGGAGCGATGGCGTGGGAGAGCGTTCGCTATTGAAGAAAAGCAAGGAGGGGTTTCAGGCCGCGGGGGAGGCTGCTGGGCAGTGCGGGAGGGAGTCTGTGGCTGTTCGTGGGCTCGGAAGAGGCAGCGGGGATGGAAGGGAGGAACGGATTCAGAGACCCTCCACCCCATGGAGGCAAAGCTCTCAGTGTGAACACGGCACACAACCACACTCACGCTCAAGGTCAACCGAGGTCACAGAGCCAGCACCACCTCCAGCCTGTGTCGCTCTGGAGCTCCCACTGGTATCGCCCCACCCCACCGCCCCGTGAGATCTGGACCCCCACTCACCAAAAACAACGACTGAGGACACACCAGCCCTCACCCCCCAGGACGGGCAGACAGAGCACGTATTTGGGTGACATTTCTTATTTGAATTAAACTCTCCAAATTTGACTTTGAAGAGACTTGATGTGCTGCTCCCGACAAAGGAAGAGGACTCGCCGTGTCTTTAGGACATCTGTCAAAGCGCCTGAAAACAGCGGCCGCACACGGGAACGTGCGACCCAGCCTTCGGGTCACACAGAGCCGTGGCCACAGAGACGGCGAGCGCCGGGAGCCTCCCCACTCCCAGGACGCCCACACACTTGGACCCCGCCACCTGTTGCTGGCTGGGTGGCCCTGGGGGAGCGCCTTGTCCCTCTGTGCCTCGGTTTCTCCAGGGACACTAGTCACACAGGCTTTTGGTGAGAGTCCTGGGACTTAGTGTGTGACATAGAATGGACACTGGATAAGACGGCTTTACTCAGACATGAGGAGAGAGGTGGGCAGGGGGGAGGGGGAGGCGGAGCCGAACCTGCCCCAATGACACAGTAGGAGGTGGAGCCAAGCGGATCTGAGCCTTGAGCTTATGCCTGTTCCAAAACACTGAGGAGTGACCGCGGCTTTCCACCCGAGGTGATTCCGTCCCCAGGGGACATTTGGCCATGCCTGGAGACAGTTTGGCTGTCACACTAAAAGGCGTTGCTACCGGCAGCTGGAGGGGAGAGGCCAGGGAGGCCGCTCAGCATCACACAGTGCGCAGGGTTATCGGCCCCAGACGCCAGTGGTGCTGAGGCTGAGAAGCCCCTGCTAGAATTTTCTCCAGCGAGGCACAACATACATTGAAGTCTGCCTGAATAAGGAAGGCAAGGAAGGAAGTTGGCACTTGCCACGCACCCCCTGTGCCAGGCACGGTGCGTCACCACCAAACGGTCCTGTCTGTGTCATCAGGTGGAGGCTGTTGGTCTCTGTTCGTCTGAGTGACTTCCCAAGGATGTCACAAGGAACAGGCCTGGTAGCCTGACATGACCCCACGCCCAAGCCTCCCCCTCGGTGCCATGTGGCAGGCAGGGCGAGTTTCCTGCTCTCCTCACCCAATGCAGAAGCGGGAAGCAAAGCCTGACGGTCTGTGCAGATCGGCCCGACAGGTGGGTGAGCCGCCGCAGGAGCGCTGGTGTGCAGGCG
The DNA here is from genome assembly GCA_004026765.1 of Micronycteris hirsuta. Taxonomy (NCBI): domain Eukaryota; kingdom Metazoa; phylum Chordata; class Mammalia; order Chiroptera; family Phyllostomidae; genus Micronycteris; species Micronycteris hirsuta. Next base: position 7,248 of record PVJI01013377.1, read on the forward strand.
GTGGCCGGCGCCCGAGCTGTGCAGACAGACCGCGCCCAAGCACACGGCTCCTGCACGAAGATGCAGCCAGAGCAACGAGGCCCGGCAGGCGGAGCACCTCCCGGGACGTCTGCCTCCAGCCAGCGATCTCAGGAGGGGCCGTGCGGGGGCCGGGGGAGGGAGGGAATGAGCACAGGGGGCGGGCCCCAGCCCTCGCTCCGACACTAACTGTGATATGTGGGGCCAGTTACTCTCTGAGCCCCGTGTCCTCATCTGTGAAATGGGTGCGCCGACCCAGCAGGGGACGGATGGATGGCAAAGTGGCTGCGTGTGACTGTCGCATCTGCACCGCTGCTGCTGTCACTGGTTTTGCTGGAAGACTCACCTCAGAGCAGCTCCCCGAGGACGTGTGGGGCACACCGCCTCCACTCTCTTCCACACAGCGGCCAACGCGGCCGTTTGAAATAGAAACCAGGTTAGGTCAGCCCTCTGATTAAACCCTGATTAAACCCTTGGACGGTTTCCACCGCCCTGGGAATCCAGCAGCTGAACCGACCCGGCTGCGGGGCTTGCTTCCCTCCCACTCGCCGGCCTGAGCCCCCGCCGGCCCCGCTGGTCCCCAGTCAGCCACGCGGCTCCCCGCTGCGCGCCCGAGACCTGGGCTGACCTGCGAGCCTCCCGCCGCAGCGGGTGACGGAGCTCTTGAAATGCAGCCAGTCCAAGCCGAGACTTGCTCGGGGGTACAAACCACACCGATTCCGAAGACTAACTATAGAAAAAAAGACTTTCAAGTACCCACGCAGACATCTTATATAATGATTACATGCGAAAAGGATCATGTTTGGGATGTATGGTTCTGAACACCACATACTGTTCAAAGTAATTTCACTTGTTTCTTATTTTTTGACTGGGGCTAAAATTCCAACTGTGCCTTGAGCTATGTTTCTGGTAGGCAGCCTCAGGCAGTCCTCTGCCAGGAGAGTCCCCTGGCATGTGTCTGTCTGTCTGCAAGGCCCAGAGCCCAACCTGACTAGGCGTAGATCTCTGTTCCAGCCCCCGTGGGAGGCCTTTCCCTACGACCTCAGCTACAATGCAGCCCCTACTGTTCTGTCCTGTCCCTCTTCATGTCCTTATCTTGGTCTCCTCCTGCCCATGGGACTTGGGATGACTCGGCTTTATATTTATATATTCTTTCGCTATGTCTAAGTCCCTATCTAGGAGTGGACACTTGGTGGGGGCTGCCCTAGCAGCTCACCCCAGCATCTGGGGCACAGCTGGGCACAGAGGACCTCACTCGCAGAGGCTACAGACACAGGAATGAACGAAACAGATGGAAATCTTCAACAAAGAAAAGGGGCCGAGTTTTTCTGTCCCTTCCCGGTCCTCAGCTGTGGTGAGAGCCGGGGGGCTTCTTCATCCAGGCCCTTTACTTCAGTCACTGTTCCGGGCTCAAATGCACACCCCTCGATTCATGTGTTCAAGTCCTACCCCCAGCACTTGGAGATGTAACTGTATTTGGAGACTGAATTCTTAAGGAGGTGACCGAGGTCAGTGAGGCCACTGGGGTGGCCCTCGCTCAGTCTGACTGGCATCCTTATGAGTTGAGGCGAAGAGGACACAGGCACACAGAGGGACAACTGCGGGAGGACACGGAGGAGACAGTGTCTACACGCCAAGGAGAGAGGAACCAGCCCTGCGGACGCCTTGACCTCGGACTTCTGGCCTCCAGAATGGTGAGGACACAGATTCTGCAGTTCAGGCCGCCCGGGTATGGGAGCCGAATACATTCACCTTACACGTCGAGGACACAGGTAGGGTCCGATCTGGTCCCCCGTACCTCTTAGTCCCCTGTGCTAACACCCACAGCCCCCCAGCCCCCGCGTTGCCACCAGCTGCCTGGGCTCCTCGCCCACTCCCCAAATGCGTCCTGCCAGCTCTTGCCTTTGGCGGCAGGAAATGCTGTCGCAACCCGGAATGCCTCGCTGCCCCAAGACCTCCACACCCAAGTCTCCAGAACCTGTCCATATTCGACCTTACAAGACATTGTATGCCAAGAGACTTTGCGGATGGGATTCAGTGAAGGGTCTTGAGTGGGGAGATTATTCTGGCCTGATCCGGGTGGGCGCAGTGCAGTCACGGGGTCCTCGTGAAAGGGGGCAGGCGCTGAGCAAAGAGGAGATGCCGCAGGCTGGCTTTGAGGCCGGGGAGGCAGCCTCTGCAAGGGAAAAGGCAAGGAAGCCCATCGCCCTGGAGCCCGCAGGGCCGGCCCGTGAGCGTGGTCACAGCCTTCTGGGCTGCGGGACTCCCGGAGAGCACATGTCTGTGGTCCTGAGCCGCCAGGTTCACGGTCACTGGTAACAGCAGAGGTGGGGAAGCAGCGCAGCGCCCCCACCCACCTGGTCAGGCCCTCCCACCACAACCGCTTCCCACTCACTCCTCAGGATCAGGGGTCTGTGCTCCTTCCCGCCCTCCCTGCCCGCCCCAGCAGAGGTGACCATCTCTGGCCTTGAACCCACATTGCGTCTAGCTAGTATTGACATTGCTGGCGTGGGGTAGTGGGCAGTAGGATGTAAAAACGGAAGCTGCGTTTGGCCCCAGAGCCTGGAAACAACGAATCCCAGGTCGCCCGGTTGCATGGTAGCCTGAAGAAGGCCAGCAGGGGATTGTCCGCCTCTCTCCAGCCCTTTCCTGTTCTGAGATTAGGAATGGGAGAGACGGTGGGGAAGGAGGGAGGGGCTACTGTGGAGAGGGAGGGGGGAGATTGCTGAGTCCTGAACCCCTCCCCTAGGAGAGGGGGTGCCACTCCACTCACCCACGGACAGAAGGGGCCGCTGACTAACCATGACAAGCTCAGGGGCGGCCTGCATGGTGGCCTTACAAATCCAGAGCCCGAAGTAACTGCCTCACGTGGTCTGAACGAAAGGCAGGTTGTGGCGGGCAGTCCTGACCTGGGCCGTATTTTCCCTAACAAAGGTCAATCTTTCCATCTTAACCGAGTCTGTCTGGGGTTTTTTTTGCATCTAGGATAACACACCTGATACCTGATAGCTTTTGAATATCAAAGTCACTCCTTTTTTTCCTGACCCCTGGCTGCACCAGAGCAGAGACCACACACCCCTCATTGTTTCTGTTATTGACTTAATTGTTAACTGTTAACTAACCTGTCCCCGCCTACGGGAAAGGAGCACGTGCCTGTTCCCTTTTCTTTTTATCCAATCCCAGAAATCTCCCCACTTTGCTTTCTCCCGCCTCCCTAATCTGTCACGTCTAGGTTTCATGAGACCCCTTCCGTCTGCCCTTTTGATTCTGAGGTGTAAGACCAATGGTCCAACGGCCACTTTCCGGAGCGTTTTCTCAGTCTGTTGCGAGTTTGCTTCCTGGCAGTTGCTGTCAGTTTGGCTCAAATAAACTCATAAAACTCCCTATGGGTTTGAATGTTCCTTAGGCGGCCACACCCCACCCCGTAATCCCTGGGGTGTGTGAATGTGAGGGGAGTTTACGTGATTAAGTTCAGAAACGTGGGAGGAGGTGCTGCTCCTGGGGCACCAGCCCGGAGCCTAAACGTCCCATAAAAATAACATGCAGAGGGACTCTGGGACGCGCACGCAAGGGGAGGGTGATTTAAAGACAGGGGTGCAGAGCGGCAGTACGTAGCTGCAGGTCAGGAGAGAGGCAGGGACGGCTGCTCCCCAGAGCCTCTGGACCGGCGTGGCCCTGCCCGCACCTGGACGTCGGACCTTCGGGCTCCGGAACAGTGAGAGAGTACAGTTCTGTGCCTGGAAGTCCCCAGTCTAGAGGGATCAATCAGCGGCCAGCAGCAACAGTGGCAGCATTGATTATAATGATGTTAGCGTACTCCTACTGGCCTCCTCAGTGGGGCTTTGACAGAGTAGCCACAGGACCCTGACATGCTCAGGCAACCAGCTCTCACTGTCTCAGGGGTGGTGAGGAGAAGTTTATAGGACACATTCTTCTGCTGGGTCCCGGGACGGCCCCAGGCACAGCCGTGAGGGACAGGGCTGCTGGCCGACACCACAGGAGAGGCCCGGGAGCCAGCTGGCGGCCCCTGACCCCAGGGGCTGCAGAGGCAGCGTTCAGACCTCCCACGTTTTTGCTGAAGACCCCCGCTCCGTGCAGACATCCTTTTCCCTGTCTGTGTTTGTCGTTGGGATTGCTTCTGAGGGACGGGTCTTTCTGGAGAGGATTTGCAGAAAGCTGTAAAGAACACTGCTATATTTTTATATTTCCGCCTCAGGAGATAAGCTCACAAATTAACTCTGCCTTCAGCTGTGGGAAAGAGATAAGGAAAGCTAAGCACAACCGCAGGGAGAACGGCAGGAAAGATGGGACTTCAGAACTGGGTGGATGTGGGTTCCAATCCTGCCTGGGCCACCTGTGTGCCCTGTGACAAGGGCAGGGTGGGCTCCCTGGTGCCCAGGTGTCCCCGTGGGGGAGGGGACAGGCCCTCTCCTCTGAGGATGTTATGGGGATCTGATGAGTGGGCAAGTACCTAGCACTGAACAGGTGCTCAGCTTATGGAAGACAATCTTACCAATTTTTAAATTTCCTTTGGTCTTCCTGAGTGAGCAGAACATGCACCATAAGCTTCGTGGGCACCTGCCACCCATCTGTTTGGTACAGAGCGTTAGAGGATGCAAAGCTCTCATTCCCAGAGCCTCTCCGGCTGTCTGGGGGAAGGACATTTTTTCTGCTAACTTCACGGCTGTGTGAGGTCCTGAGGCTGCTGTTAACCAGTTGCCACAAACTCGTCTCTCACAGTCCTGGGGCCAGAAGCCTGAGCTCAAGGTGTCAGCAGGGCTGGCTTCCTCTGGAGGCCGCAGGGAGGAAACGTCCCACGTCCCCACCTGGCTGCGTCTGTGGCCGGCCACCCCTGGGGCTCCTGGGGCTGGAGCCGCACCTCCCCAGTCTCTGCCTCGGTCTTCCCATTGCCTTCCTTTCTGTGTGTCTGTGTGTCCGTGTGTCCCCTCATCCTGTAAGGACTCCAGTTGCTGGATTTAGGGTTGAGATTTTTGGACAAATTATATTTGCACAGACCTTGCTTCTAAACCAGGCCCCATCCTGAGGGTCCCGGTGAACGTGGGCCTCGGGGGGACACCGCTCATGCCGGCAGTAGCTAGGCGCACGAACGTTGCCATCCCACTGACCGCAGGGCCATCTGCCCCATGTGACCTCGTGGGGCTGCAGCCCCTCCTGCGCAAACTGGGAACATGCCGGTCAGCCTCGCGGGGCTGGTGCGAGGCGAGACCCCAACGCAGAGCCTGAGCCGCCAGCCAGATACTCCACTGCCACCACTGTCACCCTGGTCATCACCACGGTGCCTTCCACTCCTGCCCTGAGGGTGTGCGCAGGGGAAGTGAGTGGCCAGGGCTCAGTGTGGCCGGCTCACCTGGGCACAGGTGCCTGGCAGTCTGGGAGCTGGCCAATGAGCACTGACCACGTGCCCAGGTGAGAGGTGAGAGTTAAGATGGCAGGTTCTAGAACAGGATGGTGTAGCCAAATCCAGACCTTGCCTCTTAGCTGTGTGCCTTGGGGGAAATTACTTGATCTGTTGTTTGTTTTTTTCATCTATAAAATGGGAATAAAATTAATTTGGAAAGTAAAGTTTCAGTAGCTGAACTGTAGGTAACTCATCTTTTACCACCCAGGAAAGAGAAGGAGGAGAAAAAGAGAAAACTGACGTGGTCCACTCTGCCGGTCCCTTGCCGATCCAGCCTCGCATTGCGATGGTGTACCAGCAGGGACTTCAGAGTCCTCGTGTGTAAGACGCATTAGCAGGCTTCACCGGGCCTATTTAGACTGGGATGTGTAGCTCCAGGCACGCCCACCGAGACATGTCACCGTCAGCTATGTGGTGATCCAAGGAGAAAGTGCCTCCAACAGTTCCTGTGCCTTAGTGACGCCCCGCAGGGTCTCTCAGGGACCTCACCCGTCCGGGCGGGGCCAGCATGCGCCCTGACGTGGCTGGTGGGGGAGGGGGGCTGGGAGTTCTGCAGGGGGCTCCCCCACAGCTGCAATCACTGGCGCCCTGGGAATCATGAGCCAAGCTGGGTTCTGAGACGAAGCTCTGATGGCTGTGACTTCATTTTGACAACATGACTCCGTGTTGGCTGGTAGTCAGAGAGGCCTCGCTGGGCATGTGACTTCTCAGGTGAGGCTTCCACACCCGTCTTTGAGCCCCGTGACAGCAGACACTGCCTGCGTCCTGCTCCCCAGGGCTTCCAGCCCTGATCTGGGGCCATGGGGTCGCCCACCTCCAGGGTCACCCAGGCAAAGGCTGCCCGTGGAGTGGGGGGTGGGCAGCCCTGTGTGGCTACACACATTTCCTCCTCAAACTGCGTGTGACGTGTGCTCCTCGCTTGGCCTCCTGCCTCCTTCAGCTGTCTGACCACCATCATCATCACACACCGTGGGCGTGCGTGCACGTGGGCGTGTGTCCCCAGTGCCCTCCCTGGTCACGCCACGGCCCACTGTGCCATCTCATCAGAGCCTCCTGGTGTCCCGCGTGGGCATGTGGATGCTTTCCATCCATCACAAGTGCGGTAGGCCAAGGGGCCTGATGGAAAACTGACCACGCAAAGGCAGAAATGGGAGCTCGGCGCTACCTGTTCTGCTGGCAACTTAGTGCTGTTTGCACCAACACAGAAACCGCAATGAAGAGGAGGTGCAGCGGCGCCCCCGGAGAGGAGAGCTCTGCGCCCTTGCCAGACCCACCCTGAGCCACTTCTCAGTCCCACCGGGTTGGGGGTGGGTGGGGGGACACAGACACAGAGCCAGGAACGGCAGGGCTCTCAGGCTCACCCACTGTGTTACAGATGGGGAAACTGAGGCCCAAGGATAGGAGAGGACTTTCCCACTAGGGCAATGACAGAGCTGGAAGTAAGTCCCGGGTGAACGGCTTAGAACATTCCAGACTGCACACCCTTACAGGAAGTGCAAGGTGGCGGTCAGGGGCCGGTGGCAGGCCCCCAGTCTCTGCCAGCTCTGTGACAGGCTCCTCCCATCTCCACTCCCTCCAGAGCTGCCTCGAGCTTTGTGTGGCCCACAGGGACCCATGCATCTCAGCCGTCACCATCATCGTCGCCACTCTGCCTTCCACGCTACACTGTAACTTGTCTGTGGGTGGGCACAGCTGCAACCTGAGTGCCTTCGGTTCATCCCAAGCTAGCGTGTGTGGCCCATGCCCTGCCCGCCCCCCCACAAACTGCTGCGTGTGGCTGTACCTTATCATCCACGCACCTCTGGGGAGCATGTGACCCACCATCCGTGGGATGGAAATCAAGGCAGTCGCTGAATTTAAATGCTCAGGGACTCTCTCTTCTCCCTCCATCCCCAAGCAGGCCTTCCCCTCCCCAGGCCCCAGGGTGTATGAGGGAAACCCCCACAACGGTGGTGCTGGGAGCCCCGGGCCAGCTGGTGCAGAAGGAGGGGTGTGCCCTACCTGGGCCACTGCAGAAGGATGCAATGATGGCCAGAATGCAGAAGATGCTCAGGTAAGGGATCCAGGAAGCCTGGTCCTGCGAGAGAGCAGCAGTGGGCAGGTGAGGGGGCAGGTGCACCAGGGACCTGGGTTCCCACCCCAGCACCTCCTCCATCCATCTGCATGACCTTGGACAGGTCCCTGTACATCTGAGTCCCAGTTTCAGTGCCCAGAAAACGGGGAAAATGATGTCTCCTAAGCCATTCCAGCCGCCTGTTTTACAGATGGGAGGAGCAGAGAAGCTAAGTGACTTGCCAAAAAATTCAAGGCAAGCAAGTGGGAGAGCCAGGGACTCACACCCAGGAGGTCTGGCCCGAGAGCCCCTGCTGGTCCCCACCAGCCAATGATGTGAACAGCTGTGCAAGTGCCTCATATGGCAGTGCCAGGCATCTTAAGAGTCATATAGATGAGCAAACAGAGGTTCAGAGAGGGGGTGTGTCTTGCCCAGGATCACACAGCTCATCAGGCCTCTCGTCTCTCAGTCCAAGGACCCGTCACCGAACCCTCCTCCCCACAGCTGCAGGGCTGAGACGCCCTGGGGCTGTCAACCTCCCCCAGGTGCACCAGGCGCGTGGTCTCACCTGCAATGTCAGCGTGACCGTGAGGATCCCGAAGAAGAGGGTCATCAGCCCAAAGCCGCCGATGAGGAGGGGTCTGCGCCCCAGGCGCTCGATGACCAAGCCCTAGGGCAGGGTCAGAGAGGGACAGTTACTACTGCACTTCCAGCAGCAGGGGGAGGGGACTGGGAGCCGGCTGGGGGTCCCGGGTAAAGGGTGGTGTTGACCTGAGACAGGCCGCCGAGGCAAGGTCTTTACGAGGAAGGAAGAAAGAAGAAAGTCGCAGTTCCTGAGCACCTGTGTGGTCTTACATTCACCTTTCCTCGGAATCTCCCTCGTCAGGGCGCGGGGCTTCTCTGCTGGGGAGTCTGGGAGAGGGGCCGGAAGGACGGGGTTGCCGCCCTGCATTGGAGCCCAGGCTGCTGTGGAGGCCACACTCTCTCTATTCCTCCGTAGCCCCATGCTGTGGAGTTTAGCACACTCCAAGGCGGGGTGCAGAGGCGGGACTGGGCAGAGCAGTTTCCCTCGTTCCCCACTCTGCCTGTGCCTGGGGCGGTCCCTTTCATTCTGGGGTGTGACGCCAGGAAGCCCAGGTGACTGACGGTGGCCCCTGAGGTGGTGCCCCAACCCAGCTTCCTGCAGCCGTAGGGCTGTCCCTGACCCTTATTTGCGGACCCCGTATCTGCCTTCCAGTTGGGCCGGTGCGGGGCTGGCTCCTCACTGAGCTCCTTCCAACGCCAGTGATCCCGGAGAGCAGTGATTGGAGCCCAGTTTCAGAGACGGGTTGACTTTGACTTGGGTCTTCTATCCCAGGCCTTCTGCTCTCCAGATGGTGAACGTTGGCCTGGGCCTGTCCTTCCCGAGCCCCACGGGGCCTGGCTGTGAAAGGAGGGCGGAACGCCCTGGGCGGTCTGGGGTTGGGGGGTTGCTGTGCGGGTCGGTGAGAAACGGCATTCAACACACACTGGATCCTGTCAGGCGCCCCTGTCCTGTCCCCTCCCCCTCCCACTTCACAGAAAGAGAACACGAAGTCATTTCTAATGGCTGACTCGGGTTGGAGTTATTATTTCATGGGGTTATTATTTCACTTGTTATTTGCCAGCCTTTTCCAAGTTTCCTACAACAAGCCATTTTACCTTACAAAATAAAAACTAAATGATCGACGTAGCTTAAGCAAGGAGACGCAGATTTCTATGCCCCCAAATGACAAATCCTCACTCTTTTTCCATGTCCAGTGATTTCCAACACCTGCACCAACAGATTTTCATCACCATGTAGGATGTGTTTTTGCTTTAATCCAAGGAGTCAGAGCTGTTCTTACGCTGAACAAACAGGGCAGAGCCCAGCCCTCTGCTGGCAGCCAAGACGCAGGCTGCTCGTGGCTGGAATATGGGGCAGCTTCTGTTCCCTGGCCACCGGCACTCACCGACACGCCGTCCGTCACTGTCGGTCAGGTCAGTCTGGGTGAGAGTGGAGGCCCACGCAGACGATCGCTGTGCTTTGGAGGTTCCCCTCTGCTGCACACATGGATGGTCCACCCTTTCAGTGCGGAGGGAATGAACCGTCGGGACGGCTCCTCCACACTCGCTCCTCCATTCATCAGCTGGTGGACGTTTGGGCTGTTTCCAGCTCGGGTTCTTATAAACAAAGTTGTTACGAACATCGGCATTCATGTCTCTGTGCCGATGTGCGCTTTGATTTCTCTTGGGCAGATACTTGGGAAAGAACGGTTGGGTTGCATAGGTAAAAATTTTAGAAGAAACTCCCAGTGTTTTCCATAGGGTCTCACCATTCCCAATTCCCACCAGCAGAGGGCGGAAGTTCCAGTCGCTCAGCTGTCCTCAGCAGCACGTGGCGTGACCGGCCATTGCACCATCCTTACAGCGAACACTGGTACCTCTTTGTGGGTTTTAGTTTCATTTTCTGACGACTTATGGTGTCAAGCACCTCTTCACCTGTTCATCAATGTTTTTATATCTTCTCTGTGAAGTGTCTATTCAGGGCTTTCGCCCATTTTCAGCTGTGCTGTTGGTCTTCTTCTGAGTTCCAGGGGTGGATTACATATTCTGGATTCACGTTCCCCGTGAGTCGTGTGCTTGTGAGTATTTCCCAGTCTGGCTTGCCTCTCATTTCCTCAACAACTTCCTGTAACTAGTCACAGCTTTGAATTGTGGTGAAATCTAGCCAATCCCATTTCAAAACCGATTCGCCGCTTTTTGGGTCCTAAGAAATCTTTGCTGCCCCGAGGTTGCGAAGACTGCTTCCTGTGTTTCCTTGGAGAAGGTTTAGCATCGCGCTTCCACGTGTTACTCCTTGGTCCATTTTGCATTAACTTTTGTACGTGCCATGAGAGAAGGGTTCTCTTTCATTTTTCCCTCATAAACATTGACTTTTTTGGCACCGCGTGTCATACAGACAGCTGTTCCCTGTCACGTTGCTTTGGCGTCTTTTGCACTCTGGACTCCGTCCTGTCCCCTTGGTCTGGGTGGCTGTCCTGAGGCAAAACCCTCGCCACCTTGACGGCTGTGTGCTGAGCCCTGTCATAGCAGTTACTAGGTGCCAGGCCTGGCTCCAGGTGCTTTACCAATAGTGATAATGTCACCCTCATAACGTCTATGGGGGACACACCATTAGCTTCTCCTGTGATGTCCAGAAATTGAGACTCAGAGAGGCCTAGCAACCCGCCCAAGGTCACACAGGAGTGGAGCGAGCGTTTAGGTCTAGGCAGTCGGGTTCTGAGTCTTGCTTTTAACCCCTGTGCTCTGCTGCTCTCCCTACTGTCCGGGAGAGAGATACTCACACAATTTTGTCGAGAGGAGACCCCTACTCTCCACAGCTGCCTACCCTCCGCCTGTGGGAGGCCGGGCATGGCAGGCACAGGGAAGAAAGAGGCGGGAGTCCTCACCTTCGGGGAAAGTGACGGGTTGAATTGAGACCTCCCCCAAAACTAGGTGGCAGAGCCCTAACCCCTGGTACCTTGAAGTGTGACTTTATTTGGAAACAGGGACTTTTACAGAAGTGATCAAGTTCAGATGAGGTCCTTGGGCTAGGCCCTAGTCTAACATGACTGGTGTCCTTGAACAAAGGACATCTGGCCACAGACAGGCACACAGAGAGAAGTCCACGTGAGAGGACAGCAGAGATCTGGGGGCGCTTCTGCAAGCCGAGGCCCGCCCGAGGGGGCCAGCAGACCCCCGGCAGCTGGGGAGAGGCCTGGCGCCGACGGCCCCTCAGCCGCAGAAGGAAACTACCCTCTGACACCTGACCTCGCACTTCGGACCTCCAGAGCCACGAGGCAATGCACTTCTGTTGTTTAAGCCACTCAGTTCGTGCCACTCAGTGACGCAGCCCCCGCGAGTCAACGCAGGGAGCCCCCGTTCGATGGAGGGCTGGGCGTTTGTGACGTCTTTAAACGTACGAAGAAGGAGAAAGGGAGGGGGGGAGGAAAAGATGGCCTCGCATTTCATTTGTTTCAAATGTGACTCGAAGCTTCCAAATCAGACTGAATGGGGCTTTTTAGAAGGCAGCATCGCACAGGTTACTTCATGGGAAATGTGTAGGTCAGTCTCGTCGACACCATTCCGTGTCCACATCTCAGTGTAAAGAGCGTGAAGCACTCGGTGCTGGCGACTTCCTGACATCTCGGTGACCGTGCAGGTCCCTCACAGACGAGGGTGGGCGGCCGGATCGCAGCGGGTGCCTGTTCTTCTGCTCCAGGCTGGGCCTTTTCCAACTCTGCTCAGGTCCGGGAACTCGCCTGGCTTGACTTGATCTGCACTCGTGAGCTGCTGGGCCACGCGGGCTGACGGCATTGTGTGGGGGGCTCCTTGAGGAGGAATCGGTGTTGGGGGGGTCTCCGCCTGCTCAGGACAAGCCCTCTGACCGCTCCCAGGCACTGGGCATGGGCCCCAGACGAAGGCAGAGTGTCTGCTAGTCAGCAGATGCACTTTCTTCACCCAGCTTCAAATGAGCCTTGACTAAGTACCTACGGACTGGGTGTTAGTTATGGGCCAGCGCCGAGCCTACAGGAGGCATGAAGACCAGGGATGGCAGAGGCGTGATATGACAAGAGCCACTGCCGTTTCTTTATATCTACTATGTCACACACCCACAAGTGAAATAATAACCCCTGCGGCCCCAACGGCACGCCTGGAAGTTTCCTCACTGGGGAATTCACGCTGCACCAAGAAAATCAGCCTGGAGCACCAGCTGTTTCTGCAGGGCAGCAATTATTTACAGCTGCCCACGCTTAGGAGTAGGGACAGACCCACACCGATAGCAAATCAAATGAACAAAAATGCCTTTCTCAACAGTAGGAGACTCCGAAGCCATTTTCATAGACTGCCAAGCGTCCGTGAGAAGAAAGGACAAAAAACCGCCAAGTCCTTTTCGAAAGGCACGAACTTCACAGGGCTGGATGAAGCCGACTCTGTGTTTTCAGAAACAAGGGAGTGAAAACTTCGGCGGGGCCAGCGATGCACTGCCTGTTGACTCTGCCCAGGGCAGTGGGCCTTCGGGCACCTGGTGACTCGTCTCCATGATGATTCTCTGCGGTGGTGACCCACGGCAGTGGCTGCTGTCACAGATGACCACAAATCTAGCAGCTTAATGAAACATAATTTTCTCGTATGGTTCTGGAGGTCAGAAGTCTGAAGCAGGTTGTCCAGACAAAAACCTGAGGGGCTGGGGGTGGCGGTCCTTCTGGGGTCTCCAGGGGAGGGTCCGTTCCTGGCTTCCTCCAGCGTCTCCAGGCCTGTGCCTTCCTCGGCCAGTGGTCCCTCGGTCCGCCCTCCAAGCCGGCGATTGCATCACACCAGCGCCTGCTTCTGTCCTCCTATTTTTCCTGATGCTAGGTCCTCTCCTCTCGACTTCACCTACAAGGACCCTTGTGATTCACTGGGCCTGGAGAATCCGGATGTCCTCTCCATCCAAGACTTAACCTAATCACACCTGTAAAGCCTCTTTTTCCAGGGAAGGTGACACAGTCACAGCTGCGGGAATGAGGATATTGTTGGGGGCGGGGAGAGGCGGGGAGGGGCGGGGAGGGGCGGGGCGGGAGGGTCCTCCGCCTACCACAAATGAGTGTGGTTACATCCATTTGAAAGGTGAGCGGATAAATTCAGACATGCTGGGCAATTTTCCCAGGGCCACTCAGCTGGTAAAAGGACGATTAGGATCTGAACTCAGAGCTGCCGGGCCCAAAGGCAAAGCTCTTTCCCCTTAGTACGTTATTCTGTTCAGATTCCTGGACTCGTGCTGAATTTAATCTCTTGGTTTTGCCAGGGATTAAGGTTCATGCTACCATTTTGAGGGCTACATCCAAAATGGTCCTTAGACTATACTATTATATTATCTGCATCTATTCTGCATTATCTATTCTGCATCTCCAGCTCTTTTAAAAGATAAACTAGGGAGGAGGACAGAGGACTGCGGACAGGTTCACAGACAGGGCCATGGAGCAGACTGCCCAATGCACTTTACTTCCCTTCACCTCCTACTCCTCCTAACTCCTGCTGGCCCTTCCGCTCGGTTTCCTGGTCCCCTCCTCCAGGAAGCCCTCCTGTACACCATCACAGGAGAGTTCATCCCCGTGTTGCATGTGGTATGTGTCTGTTTCTGGGTCTTTCTGTCTAGATCATGACAATTTCACTGGTGACATCCTAGTGTGAGCATGGCATGGGTGCACCCTGGGTGCTGGCGGGATGGATGGGTGCACAGATGAATAAATGTCACTGAGGTGGTGAAGGCTCACTCCCCACGGTGGGCCACCTGAAGGCTCCTGAACCTCCAGAGTACATGTGATCCAAATGACTGTGACCCAGACTGGAAGACAGCAGCAGGCAGAACCTCCAGAGGCTGCAACTCCCAGTCCTGATTTTAGAAAGGTCCTCTCTTTCTCTCCCAGGAGTAAGCTCCTAAAATTCAGACACTGTTGGAGTGACAGAGGGTGTGTTCCTTTAGCGGGGACCAGAGGAGGGTCCCCACAGCCCTGTTTAATCCCCTCCGTCGTTCTCAGGAATAACCCTCCGTTTACTTACAGAGAAGATGGAAGCCAAGGTCTCAATGCCGCCTGTGCTCAAGGTGATGTAGGGGATATTTTCTGGAGGAATCCCTGCTTTTCCAAAGATACTGTTGGTGTAGAACCAAATCTATAACGCAGGAAGAAGAAGGGAGCAGGGTCAGTGAGGGGCACCCATGTCCTACATTAAAATCGGGCCCGCGGTGCTCTCTTGCGATATGTGAATCCAGAGTCGCACGGTGGAGCCCCGTGCGCGTGGCTGAGAGCACCACCCTCGGACGCTGGCTCTCCCCACGGCCGACTTGGGGAGCGGACGCCATGTTTTTCCCACCATGTGCTCACGCCGCAGGGTTCACGGGCATACCCCAATGGAATTTATGAGGTCATGTGGGGCATGCAGATCAGGAAGTGGCATCCCAGTGGGGAGAGAATGCTGTCTACAAACGCCATGGCTCCCATCTAAAGGCCTCAGCACACGCAGAAATCTTGTATGTGGCCCTTGCGACTCTAAGTCTGGGCTTTCAGAAATGAAAATACTCTCCCTCTCTGCTTTCTCAGAATGGGGGTGGGGGGGTGGTGGCTTTGAGACCCTGGAGCATGACCTTGACTTTACAAAGAGGAGGAAACAGCAGGACTCGTCCAAGGTCATGCTGTTGACCTAGGCCCCTCCTCATTCTGCTGTCTTGAATCCCACAAGGAAGAGGTAAAGGCACCTGGTTGTAGCCATCTAGGCTGCCGTGGTTCCCTCTCTGGACAGGAACGACCCCCCTTCCATCGCACCTCCCCATCACCCTCTACCCCTCCCTGCTGATTCTCGGTGGACTGGGGGGGCCAGGCTCATGCTCATTCCACAGAAGAGCACAGGAGCTGTTTTTTCCGGGCTCTTTGGAAGGTCCCCTCTGGGCCCAGCCACGCTTCTCCTGAGCTGCTTAAGTGACCTCAAAGGGCACTGCATGCTTCTGTGCAAAATCTCCTCTACACACCCCTGCCAAGTGGCGGTCTGGCTGACTTGCACACCTTCATGCATGAGGAGCTCACCACCCCCGAGGCAGCCCACTGCTTTCCTCCTCAGTCCCCAAATTCCCAGATTCTAATTTCTGGAGCCCAAGAGAGAGAAAGAACAGCTGAGCTCACCAGAGGGTTTGGGGGTTCCCTGGGAGGGCCTCCTCCCCCCACTTCCTGCCTACGTGAGCTTGGGACAAAACTTAGTCTTTCAACCTTGAGATTTCCTCAGGCCAAAGTCGCTATTGAAGTGAGCCCAGCCTCAAGTACTTTTACTTAAATCATCTCAAGGTCTCTTCCTCATGACTTCCTAATACCCGTTTTATTAGCAAATATGACTTTTAAGTATTTCTAGGAATGAGTCGTTATACCGACAGGCAGTATTCGTGAAGGGATAAACCTGCTGGCTGCCGCACGGAACACTTTGCACGGATTATTTTTCTAGTTTTATGTTGTCCCATTTGACAGATGAGGACACTGAGGGTCAGATTATGCGGTTGCCCAACAGCGCAAGCTGGCAGAGGTGGCAGAGATGGGAACGGGACCTGGGCGTGCGGGCCCTGAGCCACCCCACCCCATCCCACACCTCTCCTGGCTCCTCTGCTTGGGCACTCACCGCGTTGAGGCCGCAGAGCTGGTAGCAGGCCATGGTGACCACCACCGTGAGGACCTGCCAGCGGACGAAGGGGCTTCTCAGCAGGTCCCACACAGACACCAGGCGGATGTTCCTCTGCACGCGGCCCTCCGCCAGGACCTCCTCCAGCTCCCGGGACACGTCCTCCTTGCCCAAGAACCTCTGGAAGGCTGCGCTCGAGGACAAGCAGGGATGGTCAGCAGAGATCAGGCTGTTTGCTGGGTCTAACACTGGGCCCCGTAGGGATAGGCCGGCCACCCAGACACACACCTTGTCAGGGAAGGAGGTGGCGGGGACCTTCGAAGCCACGGAGTTTAAAAATAGGAACACAAAGCCCCAGCACGTGGAGGGACCAGCCCATGGTCGCCCAGTTGGCCGGGAGAAGTCAGGAGAGCCCGGGATCTCCCAGCTGCACCCCCAGCAGATCTGAGCATGCCCAGGGTTCGAGTCCTGTGTCTACCTGTGGGCAGATGGGCATTCTGGGCCCACTCCTGTTTCCCGTGGCTGCCGCGATAACGACATGATTCACTGCCCAATGAATGCACACACAGGAGCACCTCCTGTTTGCCTCCCTGGCCCGTCCTCCCTGGCCGCGTGCAGCCGGAGGTCAGATCTCCACTTGGCCAGGGTGCCCAGGAGCCAGTTCTGTCACTGGAAGGAGGGCCCCCAAGGCCCTTTCCACATGATCCCTGAAATGCAGAGACCTTGGGAAAAGATCCCAAGGAGCTAGCTTCCCCAGGATTAAAAAACCCAGTGGCTTATGCCTTTTCCACGCCAACGCTGGAAATGTCCAGCCTCGGTGAACCTGCCCTTTTTACCGAGGCCTTCACTGTGTGAACCTCCACGGGTGGATGCGTGAAGGTGGGTGACTGATGAGCCCCCTGAGGTCATAGTAATCCGGGCGTGGGAGAGGCCCTTAGAGGGAAGATTTAAATACTCAGTGCTATGATATTCATCCTCCTACAGGGGCAGGCGGCTCTGGCGCCAGCTCCTGTGGATAGTTCATTCCAGACACAGTGGGCGTCATCCTTAAAAACACTGCTCTGAGCCACAGGGCATGTGAAATTGCTCTTAAGTAGGAAAAAAAAAAGGCCTTTAAACTTGCTCCAGATTCTCCAAGAAGCAAGCCCCGAAGGCTCTCGGCGTTATTTCCGGAAGTGTACTGAAAACTGCTTCTGATGTCTCTTTTGTGAGCTATGATTTAATACTTCTCCTAGCATTTATTAAGCATAGATGGGAGAAGTAGCTGAATGAGTAACATTTCCACATCATGCACTAAACTGTAGTATTTCTAATACTTCTACCAAGTTTAAAATGCAACATTTATATGATAAGGTAATCTCAGAGTTTGGGGTCAGGAAAATATTTCTCTCTCCTCCCTGTCATGCGTACTTTCCATATAAAATAAGGGAACTTCATAACCTATTTTTTCCCCTTTCACCTTGGCTGTTGGGAAGCTCTCAGCTAAATTTAATGCTCAGGTCTTAAAAGGCTTTCCTAGGACAAAAATCTCTCTTCTTTCTCTGAAAAGTTATGAGCCCTCCCTCCTTTAATACGTCAATTTAATTTCCTGTTGTATGTGTGGTCATGAAAATAGTGTGCCCTACTGGCCCCATGCCCCTTCTTATAAGGTTCCCACACCTGGGTGAGGAACCGCACCCTGTATGACTAGCATGGCAAACGTGGAGGTGTGCCCTCAGTCCCCTTCAGGAAGGGGCTCCCTGCGTGGCTGTGAGCAGCGTGGCTTGCTGCCGGCATCCAGCTCTTAGCTTCGTGGGCATCCACCTCAACCTTGGAGCCCAGGCGGGGCTGGACTTGCATTTTTTGTTCACCCACAGCCCATGAGTAAGAATGTTTCCTCCAATCTTCAGGGGAGACCTCGCCTGGAGTCCGGAGCAAGGAGCCATTTCTGGAAGGGCAGGAAACTGCAGGGAGGGGACAAAGCGTGTAGCACAGTGTCGGGGTGTCCTGCAGCTGGAGGAAGGCCATGTCACTTCTCCTGTCGTCACTGTGGCCCTACCAGCTCAGGGCAGGTGCTTATGCTGGTGTAAGGCTTACGACACTTCCTGCCCAAGGCCGGGTCTTGTTCAGGGCCTGGCATCCAGCAGGTGCTCGAAGCAGACAGGATCGGCGTTACTGGACCTTCCTTGTATGTGCTGCTGTTTCATTGGATGCGGGTAGGGTTGGTCTTGTTCTCCTTGGTCCTGAGTTCAGGATCAAGGTCAGGACCTGTGATGTGTCAGAGGTCAGCTCGCCACAAGGAAGGTTTGTCAGACTGATGTTTTCAAGGGTGGATTGGGTGGTTTCACAAGCAGTGAGTTCTCCATCCCCGGAGGTGTGCAAGGAGAGGCTTGATGACCACCTATGGGAGATGTTGCGGGAGGGACCCTGGCATTGAACAGGTAAGTGGACAGAGATCCAACGTGTGCGGAGTCCCTGGAAGATGGGGACGGGGAGGGGCGGCACAGACAGACCGTTGTAGCCAGCTGTCCTTGGAGAGAGACGAAGTGACCTTGGAAGCCTGAGGAAAGTAACCCTCGCAGAGCAGTCTGTTCTCTTTCATGTATAAGTCATCTAAATGGCTCTCCCGATCTCCCCCAGGTCCTCTCCTCCCAGCTCAGGCTCTGCCCTCCTCCCGCACTTGAAAGTAAGAGGCTCCCCGCGGCTCCCAGCTCATTCTTAGTCCCGCTCATGTTCCAATCTCTGATTCCAGAGAACTGGAGAGAGGAAGGAGAATTTGCATTTCCCAACTGGAAGGCAAACCCTCTGGGAGCCTGGGCCATTCGGGGCTGGGGAAGGGAGCCCTGATGTAACCAGGATTTGTAACCAGGAACTGTCCCAGTTAGAGACTCGCCTTTACTCAGGGGGAGAGGAGGCTAATTTATTGTGTGCCTACTAGGTGGCAGACAGGGGCAAGTCTTACAGACTTGGCCACAACTCCTAGTGATCTGCAGTCTGCTGAGCCTCGAGGAGGTTAGGGAATGTGACAGAGGCCCCAGGGAGAGAGAGGGAGTTAATGTTCCCGTCTAGATGGGTCTGATCTTTCTTGCCACTCCCCCTCAAAGAAGGATGAAAAGAAACTGCAAAGCTGAGAAGTTCATGGGACCAAAGTCAGTTCATTTCCATTAACCTGCAGCTCTGGAGGGTTTGCTAGGCACTGAGCAGGGGGCCGGGGCGGGGGTGCTAAGGTCACTGCGTGAAGGGAGGAATGAGGCATGGTTTCTGCTCAGAGGCATGGGGGACAGAACTGCCACTCCAGGGGCCGGTGCTGGAAGCTGGGCCTGCAGGGCCCTCACAAAGCCCTGCCAGGGCAGTGCTTTTACTGCCATTAACAGACAGGGAAACCAAGGCTCCAAGGGATGAAGTGACATGCCCGCATCACACAGGAGTGCTGGCATTTGCACTCCTGCACTGCTGCGTGCCCACAGGGATCTGGCTCCGAGGATGACACTGACGGAGGCGGTCACAGACAGCGCACCTCCTTGCCCCGCACCTCCCTTGTCTGTCCGAGAGGTTAGGTCCCACCAAAAGACACACCGAAAGCCCTCTGGCCCAGCGGTGCTCTCCAGCCGTCTTCGGGCACCCTGTCCTCGCCATGCTTGCGTTTACATGCACTGAGATGACAAGTGTATTAATACAGTAGGAGCAATATTCGTAGTTGTGGCTCCTATTTCTTTCATTTGTAAATAAGCCATTTACTGTTGCAAAGTTTTGCAATGTCTTCATTCTGTAGCGGTAAGAACCCACAGGAGCTGTCTCTTCGGATGCACACTGCAGCATTGCTGGGGGTAGGCGCGATGTGGAACCGGATCTCTGGGGTGGCTTCATCTTCTCTAACTGTAACTTGATACCCATTGATCACAACTTTCCATTCCCACTCCCTGCCCCGCCCCCAGCCCCTGGCAACCGCTATTCCACTGTGAGATGCCATGGATGTGACTACTTTAGATGCTTCATGCACGTGAAATCACGCAGTATCTCTCCTTCTGTGACTGGTTTGTCTCACTTAGCAGAATCTCCTCCAGGTTCATCCGCGCTGTCACTCACAGCACAATTGCCTTCTTTTTAAAGGCTGAATAGTGTTCCATTGTATGTACAGACTGCATTTCCTATATCCACTCATCTGTCCGCAAACATTTTAGGTTGTTCTCACACCTTGGCCATTGTACATGAGGCTGCAGTGAACACGGGAACGTGCATATTTCCAAGATCTTGGTTTTGATTCTTTCGGACAGATGCCCAGAAGTGGGATTGCTGGATCACATGGTACGTCTAGTTTTTACTTTCGGAGGACCCTCCACACTGTTTCCTGTAGTCACGGCACCAGCTTGCATTCTCACCAACACTGTGCAAGGGTTCCGTTTCCCCACACCCTTGCCAGCACTTGCTGTTTGTTGATCTGTTGGTGATTGCCATCCTGATGGATGCGCTCTGATATCTCATTGTGGGTTTGGTTTGCCTTTCCCTGATGATTAGCGACGCTGAACACTTTTTTCATATGCCTGTTGGCCATTTGCATGTCTTCTTTAGAGAAATGGCTGTTGAAATGCTTTGCCCCCTTTTAAAGGTTATTGGTGTTTTTTGGAGGAGGTCCTTACGTATTTTAGAGACTAATCCTTATTGGACATGTGGTTTGCAGATACTTTGCCCTATTCTACAGGTTGCCCACGGGACTCAGTCCCAAGTCACTGTGTTAGAATTTCTCCTGCTTCACCGGGACTAGAAGCCGACTGTGCTCGCTGGTTCCCGGGGGATCCCACCCACGAGAGGCACGGATGTGGGACCCCAGGCGAGACGAAGAAAGACGGCTCCTGGTGGAGCCTCCAGCTCTGAGAGTCAGGGCGAGGCTGGAGCAGCAAGAACAGGGGATGCTCACATCGTGGGGAGTCCTTTACGGCAGAGACCTGGGACTCTATTTCCTGCCTCCTCTCCTCTGGTTCTGTCACCACACAGAGGACCAGGCGGGGCCAGGACCTGCATCTGAGATCTGGCCACCCCACGGAACCCATGCTGTTCTTGAGGGCAGGTGTGGCAACGGTGTGGGAAGAGCTTGTGATTTAACTTACCTTTGGTGTGGAGTCACTTGCATAGACTTTCTTCCTGCCTTAATAAAAACCAGACCCCCTGTAACCATGGTAACATACTTTAGCCCCTCGCACAAAAGAGAACGGAGTCAGACACTTCAATGAGGGCCACTGTTGAGGCCTATTCCTGTCCCTCTTACATGCGACCTCGCCTCCTGGGCATTTCCAGCCATCCCTGACAGGGGAGCAGCCCCTTCACCCAGCTCAGGCCAGAGCACTCATGGGTAAGGGGCACCACGGCCGTCCCTGCAGACCAGCATCTTTAGAAATGTAATGATGTGCAGAGTGGATCTTACCAGGATGAGGTGACAGCCATCGAGGGTGGGAGTGAGACTGTCATGGAGTGTTCAGGAATGACCAATGAAGGCAGTTCCCATTAACATCGGGTTTTTACTCAGCTCCGTGGGAGCAGGTGGCTCATTACCAGAGCTCAATCAGCCTCCCCTCTGAATGTGCACTATGGGACTCTATTTCCCAGGCTCCTGGGCAGTTAGGAGAGGTCACGTGATCAGGGAGGCACAGCAAAAAGGTGTGAGTCCCCAAGGAGACCTGTTCCAGTGGAAGGGTGGGTACTACTCCTCCTCCTCCCAGCTGGAATGCAGGTGTGACAGCAGCCACTTTGGACCACGGGGCAGCTTTCTGAGGGCAGCAGACTGAGAGATGAAAGGAATGAGGCCTCCGATGCCATGAAGAATCGTAACAGCCTCAGGCAGCCTACCTGCAACATTTTCCCTGGTCGGGGAGAAACAAGCTTCTACTCTGTTTAAGACTCTACCATTTGGGTTTCCTGTTAGAAGGTGGCTGCCTTCATCCTGACACACCTTTCTCTCCAGACACACACACACACACACACAGCCCCAAACAAATACACTTCCTCTGACCACAACGCCAACCAAAGTTACAACGGCACCAATAATGTGCACTCCTCTTTCCTATTCAGTCCAGGCGCTAGCTGAGAACTGGCTTCTAAATGCCACTCACCCCTCCTACCCACTGAACAACAACATCAAAAAGAATTGCTCTTGGTTTGTCTTGGGACTGTAGTCTGAGGTCTCTGCCAAGTCTATATGGCTGACTGGAGTTCCGGCAGCCAAGACCAATACAGACTATGAGGGAGGAGTGACAGAGCCCTACCAGGAAGGAGGTTCCGGAGGTATCATTCCTTCAGAGCGATGGGCATCTATTACTTTGCCTTTTGCCTGTATCTTTTTCTTGATGCAATCCTCCTATATTCCTGAAATCTAGTAGAGATGCCAATCATCCCGCACAGCCCTCCATCCCCCAATCACCAGACTGGATAGTAACCTAGACTGGCCAATCAGGAAATTCTAACTCCCAATAGTCATTGGGATGGATGGCCATGTGACTCAGGAAGGACCAATTAGAATTCTTCCCTTCACTGCGAGGTACGCTGTATGAAAGGAAGTCTCTCTCCTTCTACAACAGCGTTTACAGTTGGAGCTGCTCAGGACTGCCTTAGCGCCCAGTGGAGAAAGCCTGTCTCAGAATGAAGCCAATGAAGTCCTGAGGACATCTCGAATTTGTTGAGAGAGAGAGAGAGATAGCACCGTAATGGCTTGGTGTTAGCTCCTGGATCCCACCATGCCGGGAGGAAACCCATCCTCCCATTCCCTATAATCAGAAGAGCACTTACTGCTCACCTCTGACACTGCCTTCCTCCCGGAGGGCCGCTTCGTTAGCATGTCGGTGTCTGCTCGCTCTCTGCCCACCTGCCACTGGCTCCTCCCCAGCAGGTGAGAAAGGACTTAGCTAACCGGGAAGCGGGGCGAGGTGTGGCCTGCACAGCTTATCCTCCCTCCCAGTTTGGAGCTGATCTGGGGGCGTACACACTGCCCGTCTCTCCTGGATAGCAGACCCGAAGCCCATTTGCCAAGTGGTCTTTATTCACACTAGAAGCTACATGTTCATCCCACCTTCTGCATGTCCACATCCATTTCTCAATTGATGTCAAACTTGGGCCGGAAAGAAGAGTGTTAACCATTGGTGCCCTCAAATTCCGTTCCAAGGGATGTGAGTGCAAAGTTTCCCTTTCCTTGTGTTGCTTTGAGTTTCTGTCTCTCACAACCTGACTGAGGCAACTGCCCTTGCCCTTGTGTCGGAATCATTGCCTCGTCTCATTCCTTGTGCTAACATTTCACTTCTATTCAATCAAATAACCCCCCTTTTCCCATGGTGGAAGTTTGGGCTCTTTCCCCATTTTTCAGTGCCGGGGGCTTCTCCTCAACTGATAAGAGTGCACACATAAATCAGCTGGGACTCAATGTCCGGCCCCTCTGGTAGGGGCCTGTGGTACGGGCCTGTGGTACGGAAGGATTGTATTGATCGCCCCTATCCGTGGCCTCCCTATGTCTCTGTTCTCTGTGCTGCAACTGTGTAGCCCCTCCCACTTTGGATCTGGCTTGACCATGTGACTCACTGTGGCCAACAGGATTTTAGCTGATTCGAAGCTTGATAAACTGCTGTGTTTTTCACTTCCTCTCTGGGGCCTCTGTGTTCACCCTGGGAACGTGCCCTAGCCCGCCTGCTGGAGGATGAGGCACATGGAACAGAGCCAAGGGCACCCTAGGGCAGCCAGCTGACCACCAGACATGTGAGAGGGCTTCCCCTGAGGCAGGAGTTAGAAGGGCGAGCCCCATGGAGATGAACAGATCTGCACGGCCGGCCCAATAAGCACTGCTGTCTGGAGTCAATGCATGTCTAGGTGGGTTGTCATGTGGCATTATCATGGCAATAGCCAACGGCTGCAGGGCCCCGTTCTCCCAAGTTACCAACAGGTTGGACAGGTGCCAAACGAGGCGTGAGGTCACGGAGTGTGTTTTGTGTATGCTCAGAGATTCCAGAGCAGCATGGTCCAAGTTCAAGTACCAGCACTGCTATCTGCTCGCTTTGATGCTCCATCAGTTTCCCCCATCCTCAGTTTTTTTGTCTTACAATGGAAATAATAATGTGATCTGTTTTCCATGGATGTCAATTGGGCCTCCCTCACCCCCTGGAGGGTGGCATGCCACCTTGGGCTCCTGTTGCCCCCACTCCCCACCCCCTGCAGGACACCCTACACAGTAAATATCCATTGTTTGCTGAATACCTGGAGTGAAACTAGCCCTTTTATTAGCAAGATGCAAATTTTAATATTCCCTTTCAACCTAAGAGCAACATCTTTATTCTTTTTACAGGGGGCACATCTTGTATTTACCTTTTTTTACAACTGGCCTTCTCTCTCACTCACTACTGTGCTGTGAAATAACTTTTCTAAAACTTCTTCACTGTCTGGCACTTACTCACGTGCATTGTCCATTCCAACTGTACTGAACTGATTATTTCCCGAGAGTTCTTCCCCAGGAGAGCCAAAAGGGTCAAGGGGCATCCCTCCCCCCTACCCCCCGCCACGAGGACAGAGAGAGCTGCAGGGATGGCCCTCCTCCAGCGATCCACAACCCCTCACTGCTTCTCAGCCACGTTCCTTTTACTCCAGACCGTCTGCCGTCTGACCTCAGCTCTC
Organism: Micronycteris hirsuta; assembly: GCA_004026765.1. Lineage (NCBI taxonomy): Eukaryota > Metazoa > Chordata > Mammalia > Chiroptera > Phyllostomidae > Micronycteris > Micronycteris hirsuta. The sequence goes on from PVJI01013377.1 coordinate 31,541, forward strand.
TCCCTGAAGCCTGACTTCTGGACAGTGGCTCCCCACGGGCCCCATGGGAAGCCTCCAGGACGCTGCCCACGGACGTCCCTCTGTGTGTGAGGGTGGGGGGAGGAAAGTTCCCCTCAGGTTCCAGTCCTCTGTCACTTACTGGGTCCCCTGTGGGCTTCTGGGAGAAAGAGGGCTCCAGTCCTACCCCCACCACCGAGCTCTGCAAAGGTCGTGTCCAGGGATAACTCAAAGAAAGGCCTCTGCAAACCCAAACCACGTAATCACAACCCCGGGCAAGTCACTTCAGCCCTGGCAGCCTCTGTTTCTTCAACTAAAAGCATGAAGGTGATGATCAAGTTCTCTCATTTCACACCCTAGAAATGTTGTAAATGAGAAAATGTATCCAAACCAAAAACTCAGAGACAAACATAGGCAATTATTAACTTTCCATTATGCCACTTGTTAGGTCAAAAATAGTTAGGTTGCGTGGGTTTTTTAAAATGTTGCACGAATTATGTTAAACAAGATGATAGTTCTCAATGTTTTTTTCTTGGAAGTGGACATGAGTGAAGTTTAGATTAGAGGGACAGGATGTGGATTGAAAAAATGGACACAGTTCTCAGTAGTAACGACAGCAAATGATAGTATGAAGCATAGACAGACAGACAGACAGACAGGCAGGCAGATGAAGCTTCCGAGGGTCAGGAAGGTTAAGAGTCGGTCAAGGTCAGAGGGCAGAGCCGGGCCTTGCCGGCAGTGCTGGCGTTCCAGCCCCTCGCGTCCCTAACCACGATGTTCTGCGTGTCTCCTTTTCTCGACTCGACAAATGAGAATGCTGGGTTCGTGCTCTGTTGTCTACCTCTAGGCAGAATGATCTTGCCTTTCCGGGGCGCTACAGAAGTACCTCTGATTTCCAAAAGCTTTGCACCTGACCCTGTCCATCACCATTGAGGGAATTAGGAGAGCCACCTACAGACTCGCAAGCCCCGCACTCCGTCCTGGAGGGTGGGCATCCCGCCTCCCTCTCAGGTGGGATGCTGGTGCTCTCTCTGTGCTTGTAAATTCCCCTTCCTCGCACGTGAATGTGAAGATGGGAGACCTGGGCAGGGAGGGCAAGAGGAGGAATGGAGGGAGGGCCACCATAGACTGACACCACTGAGAAATCTGCATTCTCATCCTCTCTGTGGTTGGGATCACCCAACGAACAGACATCGCAGCCCAGAAGTGAACAGACCTGGGTCTCGTCCTGCTCTGTCCTGGCTTTCCAGGCTTGCAGTGTGATTTGTGTCCCCTCCATGGGCTGCCCACAGCAGGCTGTTAGGAAGATGAAATGATTTAGGGTGTCCTAAGGCACCCAGCACCGGGCCTACAGAGTGGGGTGGCCCAGGTCCTTGTGTGTCCCTCCACATCTATCCTGTGAGAATGCCAGAGCCACCTGGCAAAGTCAAGGGCCTTACCTTTCTCTGCTCCCACCTGGTCATGCTTCTCAAACAGCAGGTAGCGTGGGCTCTCGGGGAGAAAGGGCAGGCTCACCAGCTGGACCACAGCGGGGATGACAATCGCTCCAAACAGGTATGGCCAGGTGCTCTCCTGGAGGGAGAAGAGGGGTCCAATGAATGGGCGTGGCCTCCAGTCATTGCCTGGGAGCTGGCGCCAGGCCATGCAGCTTCAGCTCCGCAGAGGGTCCCTCCTCTGCACCAATGCGACGCCCACCAACAAAGGCTGGGGCAGGGGTCGGACACTGTTTAGCACCAGCCCCACGTCTCTGGAATTCTCCATGAGGTCATGAATCCTGTGAGGTGGTAACCTGTGGGGAGCACCGAGAAGAAGGAGTTCAGGGAGCCACAGGCTGACTCTGGTTGATCCCACGACTCTGGGCTCCAGGGCAAGCCTGGAGGGGCTTTGCCCTCCTGAGGGCGTGGCCTTGGAAACCACTCTCAAGACCCACCAGTATCTCCATCTCTTTACCTGTAGTGTGGGGGCAGCTGCAGCCCCCTGTCAGGCTGTCCTGAGAGTGGCATCAGGTCCCACTTTGATGGTGTGCCCTGGCGCACAGTAGGTGCACAGAGGAAACCACCATTCACGCTAGTGCCACCACCCAGCTGCCTCCAAGGCCTGCGCCCTCCAGCCTGTCAGCGAACTGGGCGGGCAACACCTGCCTGGCTGCCAGGACCTTGTGACCAGGCCACCTCCAGAGCCAGGCATCTTTCCATCCCTGGGGCTCAGGAAGTCCTCTCTCCTTTCTAACACCCACGCCTACTCAGGCCACAGACTCAGAAGGCACCTACACAGTCGTTTTCCCCTGAGGCTGCCTTGGAGACAGAACAGTGAGGTTCAGGCAAGCGTCAAAGACTTTCTTTAAAATCCACATGACATGACTTCAAGAACTATTGAATTTATTTTTGATTCCCTTCAACCTTTCTTGCTGGCGGACCGAGATCCCGGCTGAGCAGATCCAGAGGTCGAAGCGCCCCAGCCCGGGCGGGCGTCAGCACACGACCATGCAGCATTACCCTCAACCCAGCAGCCTGAGGGGGCTTTAATGCGAGACCTTCCTTTTAGTGTCAGGAGAGGTGACTCACCCAAAGCCACAGCACTGAGCACCAGCACTGGGTGGGCCGAATCTTACCCACACTGACACAGCATAGCAGGTGAGCCGGGGGCATTGGTGGGGGGGGGGCTGTTTGTGTTCTCAGAAGCAAAGCAGCATCAGGGAGCATCTTAAGGTCATAGACCCCAGTTGCATCTATGACGGTACAGAGACAAGAGCTCTTGACACAGGAGAGTAAGAAGCTAGGAAAACTCCTGGGCCTGGCCAGTGGAACGGGGAAACCAAGACAAGAAAACGAAATCGAACCAGATGGTCTGAGCATTTACAAGCAGCTGGTGAATCACAAGGCCTTACCTCCCCCAACCAGAGAACGCAGAGCGTCCCTGGCTGTGAACCACAGGTGCCGGGGCAGAGAGCGACTCTAATGCAGACCAGACGGAGCGGCGACACTGGGACCAGGGAGGCAGCTCGGGAAGAAGCTGCCGACACCCCTGTCAGCGACCCTCCCAAGAGAAACAGCACATCTACACAACCCCTAGGAATGTCCCCTCCCAAATTCCCACATTTCCGCATATAAACGTGCTTCTGAGAGCTCGAGGGAAGGTGGATGTTAGGGGTTTACTGGCCTCCTGCTCAGACTGCTGGCCTCTGCTAGTAATAAAGCACGATCATGATCCAGTCCCTGTCCCTGACTTGGTTGGGCGGTAAAAGGCAGCATGGGCCCCAGACCTGGCTGCCCTCCAGTTTCACTCGGGCCTCAGTGCCTGGGAAGGACCAGCAGGTGGGTGACCACTGGCTTCCTCGTCTCTAAGACAGGAGTGCTGTTTGGGGAAGGCTGAAGTGGGACGGCGCCCTCTAATGGCCACAGGATAGAGGCGATTCCCGAGCTGCGTCCAGCACACTGTGCACGCAGTGAAGCTAAACGGAGGTTCCGGGAGTGGTTCCCACATGCGAGGTATTGTCCTGAGAGTTGTGTGTGTTGCTGGGTTGATTCTCACAGCAGCCCAGTGAGCTGTGCATGTTTATTCCCCTCTTACAAACCAAGGGACAGAGGCACAGTGAGATTAAGGTGTCAGATTTTGTCCCAATAAGACTGGTTTTGGCCCTGGCTGGTGTGGCTCAGTGGATTGAGTGCAGGCCTGCGAATCCAAAGGTCGCTGGCTCGATTCTCGGTCAGGGCACAGGCCTGGGTTGCGGCCCAGGTCCTCAGTTGGGGGTATGTGAGAGGCAACCAATCTATTGATGTATCTCTCGCACATCAATGTTTCTCTCCCTCTCTTTGCCTCTCCCTTCCCCTCTCTAGAATGAATAAAGTCTTTAAAAAAAAAAAAAAAAGACTGGTTTTGAACTTACGGCTTCCAGGAATGGGACAGAATAAAATTTAGTCTCTGGTGTGGTCATTTGTTATAGCACCAGCAAGAAACGAATATCCTTATGAAACTGCCCATCTTGCTAATAAGCAAAGAAAAATTAAAAATATTATAATGCGTCCTGGCTGGTGTGGCTCAATGGGTTGAGTACCTGCCTGTGAACCAAAGGGTTGCCGGTTCAATTCCCAGTCAGGACACATGCCTGGGTTGCAGGCCAGGTCCTCAGTAGGAGGTGTACAAGAGGCAACGACACATTGATGTTTCTCTCCCTTTCTTTCTCCCTCCATTCCCCTCTGTCTAAAAATAAATAAATAAAATCTTTTTAAAAATGTGGGAGTATAATATGATACTGTATTTCCCTATCAAATACCAAAGAGTCAGTTAAATGGCTGTGATGACAAGCGTAGGCCCCTGCTCTCTGCTGGTGGGAAGCACATCGAGGCAGCCTGTCCATGGGAGAGAACTTGGATCACACGTAGAAAAGCCTTAAATGAATCGATATTCTCGGACCCATCGCTTCCATTTCTTGGACACTGAACTACGTGAATAATGAGAGGTTTGAACAATGACTCATGCAGAAGATTGTTCACCCCGGGTTTGCAAATCGCAGTGTTTTATTAATAAACACGGGAAACAACCTGAATGCCCAGCAATAAAAGAACAATGAAGCAAATTAGGGTAACTCATAAAAGAGAATACCGTATAATTCTTTAAATTATCATGGCAAATAATTTTAATGACTTGTTCCCACTATCGCGTTGCAAAATAATCACCAGAGTTATAAATAGAATGAGCCAAATGGTGCATATGTGTATGTGTGCATAAGTTATACACACAATATAATGAAAAGGAATTTTAAAACTGTTAGTGTTTATCTAGAAATGATGAGGTACAGAAACTTTAATGCTTTTATTTCCTAAATTCTTCCTTATCGTGTGTGATGGGTGTACAATGGATGCATCATCATCATCAAAATCAAATAAGTAAAAGGAAGGAGCGAAAAGATGTATAAAACAAGCCCTGGCGTAGCCTAGGTGTAGCTCAGTGGACTGAGCGCTGGCCTGCAAACCAAAGCATCACGGGTTTGATTCCCAGTCAGGGCACATGCCTGGGTTGTGGGTCAGGTCCCCAGTATGGGGTGTGCTAGAGGCAACCATACACTGATGTTTCACTCCTTCTCTTTCTCCCTCCCTTCCCCATCTCTCTAAGAATAAATAAATAAAATCTTAAAATAAAATAAAATAAAAAGTCTTAAAAAAATGTACAAAACAGGTATTTGTTTTAAGATTACTCATGTTAGTGACAAATCAGAAAGAACATAGGCATTCAAAAATGGAGAGCAGTTACCATGGACCTTTGAGAGGGAAGGCGATTTAACACTATTTAAACCGTGTGTTTACGAAGAACCTTCAGAGGATGGGGAAGTGGTTTTGATATGATGGTAAGTGACTTTTTAAAGCAAAGCACAAAGTTAAGCACAGCTGTATTTCTATTGTATGACAGGTCTAAGAAATGTGGAAATAAACAAAAGTATTAAAAGGAGCTGTCCTCCCAAAATGGCAGAATTTCAAGTGGCTTTACATCTTCTTCTTTTTTCCCAAATATCCTAAGCTAAGCACGAAATATTTCTAGAGAGGAACAAAATGGACATGTGTCATGTATGAAGTATGTCACCATCCGAATGATGGTGAACTTCCTCCCAGGCACACGGAATCACTCACTCATAACCCTGTGTTTCTCCTGTGTCTTCTCACCCATCTGCCTACAATTTTTATCTAAGTTCCTTCTTTCTTTATCATTACAGGAGAAATAGGCAGTTAATCATGTGTTTTTAAAAATATCCTTTGGAAGCCTAAAACGTCATTAAAATCCCGCCCTCTACAGTATCTGGGATGTGTCTTGGATTCAAGTCACGCCCTGGATTGATCCAGCCCTCCTGCCCCTCCCCCGCCCCTGGCCGCCTGCCGTGATGCCCCTGCACTGCAAAGTGATCGCCTGCATCTGCGTGCAGGGCAGTTTCCTGTCTTTACTTTTTTTATAAGCCCAGTTTTTCTCTCTTTAATGTTTTTACAAGCTCAGTTGTTTCTGTCTTTGAAGGCAAATGAGAAATAAGATTAATACAGAGAAAATGAAATTCTGACACTTAGTGAAATACCCGTGGATCGCACTTGGCCAGAATGTCACAAGTCCCCAGCGAGACGAGTGAAAACTTCCCATTTGATGTTCTTTCCTGGACCGGAGCCTGGTGTCCCGGAGTGTGGACCGGAGAGCCAGACACTCACCGAGTTACTCATGTCCCCTCCTACCCAGTTCCCAGAGTATCTGGAAAGACCCACCGTGATGGGAAAGACAGACCCTGGGAACCGACGGCACACTTTCTCAGCGGGCTCCGGTCAGAAGGCGGATGGGGGCACCGAGTCCCCTGGCCAGCGTCATGCTTTTGAGCCCTGTTTTTGCAGGGAGAGGGTGCCCGCCCTGGGGAACCCCCACATCGGAGTCCTGCAATCAGCTCTGCCTTCAAGTGGCTCTATGACTTGGGCAGTTCCTGTCCTTGGCCTTGTCATTCTACCTTCTGCAAAGCTGCTCCTTTCCCTGCCAGGGCTCCCTCTCTTAGCACGTGGTACCCCATTCTCCTTGGATGACCTGCCGAACACCAGAGGTACCCACCCACAGACACCGCGTCCCCGTCACTCACTCAGCAATCTCCTCCGCCTGCCTCCACGCCCACTGCCACGGCCCAAATCCAGGCTCCTAGCGTCTCTCCACCAGCCGAGCGTAACCTCCCAGGCTTGGCTGCAGCTCCAACGCCCAACTCAGGGATCAGCAAATGTGCTGAATGAGTGAATGGAGAGGGAACACAGAGGTATGGGAAAGACCTGGGAACTTGCGTGGACTGAATAATTTTGTCCCCTCCAAACACATTTTATGTGAAAATCCTAACCCTCAAGGTTATGAAATGAGGAGGGGATGCCTTTGGGAGGTGATTAGGTTATGAGGATGGGGCCCTCATGAATGGGACCAGTGACCTTATGAGAGGGGACACCAGAGGGATGATCTCTCTCACCCCCAGGAGAGGATGTGGTGAGAAGGGGCCCTCGCCGGAACCTGACCATGCTGGCACCCCCATCTCTGCCTTCCAGCCTCTAGGATTCTGAGGACTGAATTTCCGTTGTTTGTAAGCTCCTCCGTCTGTGGGATTTGTTACAGCATCTCGGAGGGACTAAGACAGGAATGACCTGGTATCGGGACTTGGATGAGTGACGAGCAATTGGAAACTGTCTCAAAAAAGAAAAAGCTTAACCTCTGTGGAAGCAGACATTTACTTACTTTCTTCCCCTGGAGGACAATGGTGCTATTCATTGACTTTAAAATATATTTTTATCTTCAGGGAGCTGAGGCTGTAATTGTTATATTGTGTGTATGTGTCGGGTTTTTTTTTGTCACACACATAACGTTTAAAATGTCTAGCATTTTGAAATAGCTCCAAAAACAAAAGGCAAAGAGCCCCTTCGGCGCGGAGCCTCACTTGGCTGGGGAGACATCCCAGCACACTCGCATCCGTCACGGAACTGGCGCCGCCGGCGACGACCGCCGCGGTGAACTGCGAGTTCTTTTTATTTGTCGTCGACAAGAAGAACAAACTGCAGCCAGAACGTCCCCAAAGGGTCGATAATAAAAGATCGGAAGCAGGTGCATCTGAGGTGGTGTGGATCGGCGGAAACATAAAAAAGTCACACTTCGCGCGACGACTTGTTCATTCTCAAACAGTGGAAGTGGTAAGCCACGTGTTATGTGTACTTTGTCGCAGTAAACACCGTCGGCAAAGCGTCCCAAACAATTTTTGAAGGGTAAGTGCCAACCAGGTCCCATTACCCACCCTGTCACCACGCGGCCACCATGCTGGCTCCCTCTGCTGGGACCACCTTCCCTGAACGAGGCAGGAGGCGGCACCAGGGTTACTCAGCTCAGGCACAAAGGGGCCCTGGGACCCTCTTACCTCGGCTCTCATTGCAATACTGTGATTTATAACAAGAAATATATGTTTGGTCTTCTCTTCCTGGCACAGAACTCATAAAACTGAAGGAATTTCCTAAGTGATAGGGGCAGTAAAAGTATATTGATATTTATCACAGTCCCCTTCCACCTGCACCTGAGCTTAGTTAACAAGGTGATTTTGGAAAGCACCTAAGGGTGAGAGCTGGCGGCCCAGGGAGACAGCCCTGGAGTAGAGGGTCGGGGCTTGCAGCCCCCGCCTGACCTCTGGGCCATGATTCAATGAACTGTGTCTATGTGATAAAAGCTCCATAAAAACCCAAAGGCCAGGGATCGGCACGCACCCACAGGGCAGGGGTACCTCCCTCGGGCTCTCTGTTCCAGTACATTCGACATTTGACCTTCACTCCCAGGGTCATCTCCTCCCTCCCTCTTGCCTATAGGTGTAACTAGGGAGGGAAAGCCTCCGTATCCCTGCGAGGCTTCCTAACCAGTCTCCTTCCCTCATCCTTGTGGGACACTCAGGCAGCAGGCCCTGGACTCACGCACCCCTCCTCTCTATCCCCAGGGCCGCTACCTCAGTTGCCCCTCACCATGCCCCAATCACAGCAGCCTCCTGCCGGGCCCTTTCCTCCCCTTTCACCCTTCCACTCCCTCCCCAAAGCGCCCTTGTAACTCGGGTCAGTCACTCGCCTGCTCTAGTTCTACCTGCCCAGGGCTCCCTGCTCCCCAGGACAGTGTCGGGGCAGCTCAGCAAAAGGGGCCTCGTGTCACGTTCCCCACGCAGGCTTGTCCCTAAGCCCCAAGCCACGCGCGGGTCTTTCACAGGGCCGTGCCCCATCTCACGGCCGTGCCCCGTCTCACGGCCGTGCCCCGTCTCATGGCCTTTCCTCCCCTTGCTCCCTTTTTCTGCAGTGTCTTCTCTCCAAACCCCATCATCACCTGCCTAACTTCTGCTCACCCTTCGGGGCTCAGTTTCGAGGCCACTTCTTCTGGGAAGCCTTCCTTGATGCTCCCCATGTGAGTAGGCGAGGGACCCCTCCTTGCCAAAGCCCCACAGCAAGTGAATTGTTGGACCGGGATTCAGAGTCAGGCCTTTCTGCTTTCAAAACAGAAAGCCAAAAACGGAAGACTGGGCCATTACCTATTCATGTAGGAAGGGAAGGCTCAAGAGTGAGGGAGAGCTAAGCAAAACATCTTAGAAAGACGCCCAGCATCCATTAAATGAAAACCGCAAGTCGAGGGACGATGCATATGGCATGGTGCCATGACAGAAACCATACAGGCTTATATGGGTTTGCAAAAGCCTGAATGAATTCTAACTGAGCTGGTTGTAGTAACTGTGGGGTGGGTGGATTTGAACATTCCGTAATGTCAGAATTTGTTGTGGTTCTTTATATCCTAAAAAAATCAAACCCAAGGTATTCAGCAGTAACTTTCCTGCAATAATAAGTGAAGGGCTTGAATGCTCAGGAATTCCAAGGCATAGGGACGAGCTTTTGGAGGAAGGGCTCACCTCTGATTGCCCTTTGTCCTGCAAGAAACATGGGGACCCGAGATGGTGACATGAAATGAGAACAGCCATGCTGGGCCGGGGAGTCACGCTTACCTTGCCCAGCAGCTCAGGCAGGCCCAGCAGCTGTCCGACGAACACGCCGATGCAGATGAAGATGGCGGTCACCTGCCCCAGGGAGCCGCGGATCTCCTTGGGCGAGATCTCGCTCAGGTACATGGGGAGCACGCTGAGGGCGACGCCTGCGGGGGAAGCACAGCAGCGATGAGGGGGTCGTCTCCTCTGAGGGAGGGGCACTCTGGTCAGGGAGGGAGCTGTCTCCTCGAGGAAGACTCTGGTCGCGGCACCCCCCTCTGCCTCACAAAGATGGCTCGGTCGCCACAGCCCCATTCCCAGCACTCTGCACACACTGCAGCGCTTTGACACGCACCGTGACATTTAGTCCTGGTGCTGCCGATGGTGGTGGTGGTGATGATGGTGATGGTGATATGGTAGTGGTGGTGGTGATGATGGTGGTGATGCTCACGGTGGTGATGGTGGTGGTGATGGTGGTGGCAATGTTTGTTTGGTGTTGGTGTTCTTTCTTAGAGAAGCCATGTAGGCTTTGAATTTCCTTTGTTGAAAAGTTTTAAATGACACGTTCAAGCAATTTAATTAAATGGGACTATTTAGATAGTCTATTTTCTCTTCTGTCAGTATTGGTGAGCACTTTTTTCCTTTCTAGACATTTGTGCATTTTATCTAAAGTTTTCAAATATGTTGCATGAATGCGTTCACGTCTCTGAGCCTCGGTGTCCTCGTGTAAAATGACAACGGCCCCCAGGAACGCAGGAACGCGTCCCGGCCTCTCCCCGGCCCTGGAGAAGGCTCACCTCCATCTATGCCCATGATGAAGCGGCCCACGATGAGCATTTCGAAGGCACCTGCCTGGAGGGCACAGGCCATCAGCAGTGCAGCGGAAATCGCGAAGGCGTTGTTGGCCAGTAGAGTGTGCTTCCTGGAAGAGAAGGAGGCGTTCGACGAGGAGGCCGGACCACGAGGCTGTCACTGGCCTGTCCAGCCAGGAGCAGGGTCCCCCGTGGCACCCACGGCCACCTCTGGCTGTGCGATCCTGAGCAAGGTGCTTGCTCCCTCTGGGTCCACCACGGGGGTGATTGCCATGACCATGAACTGCTCTGCGCAGGACTGTCCCCAACTGTTTCATGAACACGTCCCTGAGACTTCAGGTTTGGAAGCGCGACTCGTGCGGAGGTCCGGGACCTGGTTCCTGCACCAGCTCCCTCTTTTTAGGAGCTGGGTGACTTTGCAAAAGGATCACAGTATCTCACATGGATGGGACTCTTGCTCTGGGATGGACCTCATTGTGTGCTCTTTACATGAGCAGCTCATCTACGGCTCAAATGGCCCTATCAGGTAGGCGATCGTCTTGTTCCTATTTTACAGAGAAGTTAACCAGGGGACAAATTAGAAACTTGTTTGAGGTCGTAAGACTAGTGAGTCAAGGATCTGGGGAAACAGCCTCTTGCAGGATATTTTTCCCCCTAAAGACTCAATGAGTTAACAGATATTAAATTGTTTTATAAACTATAAGAAGCTCGGGATTGAAAAGGGGACTTTGTTATTGCTTTTAGGAGTTAGATCTCTTCCTACGTTCCATTCACTGGGCGCGGAAGCAGTCTGAGAGGCCCTTCCTGCTCCCCCTCCACGCGCACAGGTCCGCCTGCCTCTGCGCCCGGACACTGCCACCCACGGCTCCAGGCACGGGCCCTCCCTCTCCTCTCCAAGGGCAAGCCCTGCAGTTACCTACTAGTTGCCCACCCGCTGTCGGCCGCTCAGGGGTATTGCTTCAGCAAGTTTTCCCCTCTCGGTCCTGGCCATCCATGTCTCTCTCTCTCTGCTGGAACATCTCACTCTGTGCTGCCGTAGCTCCTGTCTTAAAAGGAAGCATGAGAACAGCGCTCCTGGATGGCCAGCTTCCTCCACCTACCACCGTCTCTGCTCCCCCGCATGGAACTCCTCGAAAAAAGCATCTCACCCGTTGTCTCCACTTCTTCATCTCTCCTTCTCTCTCACACCCACTCCGATGTTTGTCCCCTCTGTGGTGCCCTTGAAATGACTGTTGTCCTGGCAACCAGCAACCTCCATGATGCTGAATCCACCGCGGGAGCTCAGGCCTCGCCTGCTTTTCTCAGCAGCGCTGGGCACAGTGGACTGCCACCTCCTTCTTTCTCTCACTTTCCACATTTCACCCAGTGGTGGGTCCGCGCCGATCTTGTTGGCCGATCCTTACTGTCTTCTTCACCCTCCGAAGAATGGAGGACTCAGTCTGTGGCAGCTTGTCATGGCGGTGCGAGCTGACTGCTGCGGGCTTAGACGTGCGACGCGGGCTTCTCCAGCGGGCATCTGGGGAGCTAACACTCTTTCCTACCACCATAAAATAGAGACCTGCTTTAAAAGATTGAAGTAGAAAAAGAGAAGGAGAAAAATGATACTTTTGAGAACCTGCTCTTTGCCTGGAGTGATACTCAATGGGCTGGTTGTTGGTGTTTGTTGACTATCTGTCCATCTTCTTTTGGTGGGAGTCCTTCGAATTTCCTCCAAGAAACCTTCCTGCCATCACTCACAGTGTGGGGGTCTGTGGTGGTCGTCTCCACCCAATGGTGGCTCTAGGAATGGGCATGTGACATAGTAATCTCAAAGTACATTGGAAACATCATTCGCCAGGAGTCCAGCCTTGGCACTGGTCACATCTGGAGGCGGAAATTCTTTGTGGAGTCCTGTGCATTAGCGGTATCCCTGGCCTCTCCCACGTACTAGCAGCACCCTTTAGCTGTGACACCGAGAAGTGTCTCCAAACGTTGTCAAATGTCCCCTGATGGGGCAGCATTGCCCCTGGTTGAGGGTCCCTGAGGGCATGCAACCTCACTCAGTCACTGAGGTTCCACAGACGTGTGCTGGGGTGCCGGTGGGAACAGCGTCTGCCTGAGCGGAAGGCCCACCTCGTGCTGATGTGGGAAAGACCACTGTGCGTGAAGCCAACACAGAGCGAGGCGGAGCCTGGAGACAGGGAAAACAGCTTTTCTTAGATATCATATGAGCTGCTGGATTCAACGGAGGTTTAGTTCAGTTATGGGAGCCAATTCGAACTTTGGGCCTAAACCAGTTTGATTTGGGTTCCTTTCACAGGCATTCAGACAGCCTTCTGAGTGACAGGGGACACGTCAGCATGATTTTCATAATGAACTGTCCAGGACCTGCCTCCCTGCCCCAGGCAGCAAGCCTTGGTCCCCGCCGCCCACGGGCCAAGCCCAGTGCCTGGCTCCCAGAGGGCGCTCAGGAAGGTTTGCTGAGTGGGTGAGTACGGTGGATGGCCTGCCCAAGGTGCGGGCCCAGCGCCTGATGCCCAAGCTCATGGGAGTTTCCCGCGTCTCTTCCCTAGTTTCTGTTCTCTGCTCCAAAGAGAAGAACTGGATGCAGTGCCAGGTAAGGAGGCTCCTTTCAGTGCATTTTAATGAATATGCACATTGGCTTTGCCAACTGCTGGCAGAATGTCCTTGGGAAGAGCTAATGATGACAGTGTTGGGATGACAATGAACTTGAGCTGGGCACTGACTCTGCGTCAGTTGCCGAGATGAATGCTTTACATCTACACGACAATCCTGTGACTCAATATGCATTTTCCTGTGAGCCAGGGGGAGCCCAGAGACTTTGAGACACGCATCCTCGGCCCCACGAGCTGTGAGTATAGAGTGCAGACCTGAGGCTGGGCCCGTAGCCAGCGTCTGTGCGCCCATGCGGTCACCATCCTGTCTTTTACTAAAGCTGTGTAAGCAGAGGACAGATGACCCCAGATGAGGGACTGGGACTCAAAAGCAATTCTCTGTTGCCAGAATCCCCCAAGCCGGAGAGTCCAGGAGACCGAGAACCTGCACCCCTGAGAGCAGATAACAGATGGCTCATTTCCAGAGACGGTCCCTGGCCCCTGTGCTCCCCTGTCCTCATCCCTCTCCTAAAGCACAGGTGAGAGTAACATGCCCGACCTGGATTGGTCGCCTGGTGGACCTGCCTCTGGCCACACACCCCTGACTCCGAGGATGCCCAGTTGCACTTGAACCTCTCTCCTAGCTCCTTCTGTTGGCCCTGACCCCAGCCTTGCATGCCGAGCCCAGCCTCCTCCTCCTCCGACGGCCCCCAGAGGGGACCGATAATGAGGCCTCCAGAAGCATTGCACTTGGCACCATGAGGCGGCAAGACTGCGGGCTCCTGGTCGAGCAGACCCAGACCCGAACTGAAGGTCAGCGGCGTTCTGTGGAACTCCGGACACCTTGCTGGGCCTCTCAGTTCTTGGACCCGTCACGTGTGAAGCAGAGGCAGTAACACAAACAGTTGTAGGAAGCATTGAATGTCAAGCATGAAGCAGGAGGTGAATCAGTGGTAACTGTCTTCAATTTCTGCTGCTTTTCCTCCTGCCAGATTATGACTCCAGCTGAGACGTCACCCCCATGATGGAGACAGGAATGGGCAGCTGCATAAGGACCAGCACCTGTGCTCTCTGCTCATTCCCAGCCCCTTCCATTGGCCCTGACCCAGCCTTGCAGGTGGAGCCAGCCTCAGGCTCCTCCTCCATCACTGAGAAACGAAGTAGCTCTCAAATGCGTTTCCTCTTTTTATTTCCGTTTCTTTTGTTGCTGCTGTGCTGCTGAGGTCACCGTCACTGCCTTCACCGTACATGCGGGGAGAGTGCTGGCTGAGAGGGGAGCTGGCTGAGTCCCACGCCACCCGCCTGGCACACTGGGGAGTCAGGACTAGCTGGGCCACGGCATCCTGAGCCCCATCCCGGAGTCCTTTTTCCATGCCATCTGCTTGGGCTCAGAGCCTGCTTACGGGACAGCCTTGGGGGAAAAGTGTCACGGCCAGATACCAGGCAGGTACATGTCACAGGCCACAGAGCCTGGGCCGGGGACGACGCCATCTAACTAGGACAGGAGAGACTGGGATCAGAGTCAGGCTTGTGCCCTGGCCTTAGCAACCATGCCTCAGCGACTCTGGCCAGTGGGGCCACGCTGGGGGCAAGCCAATGACCTGTTGTCAGACACTTGCGGGTTTGCCTCATTCGATCGCTCGGCACAGAGGAGAGACCGCAGCACTGTGGCCGTCACGTGTTGGTGCCACCCTGAGCTCAGGCACCATGTGTGAGCCCCAAACGTCCATTCCCACCTACAGACCCCCCGGCATCGAAAGAACTAAACAGGAGAGTGTGCGTGGATGCCAGGAACACGGGGGACCTCCGAACATGGCAGCCTTTGCCCCAGCATGCCTCCCCGGTACTGAGTGACCATGAGTTACAGCCCCGGAAGTGGCCTTGGGGACAAGGAAGGTGTCAGCAACCCCCTCCTGCTCCCTGGGGCACCACACACATTCATGGGCACCACAAGGATGAGGGCAGGTGGCATCCTGCCCCCGCCTTTGGAATGCTGCTCTTAAACGCCATCAGTTCTAACTTGCTCCTTGCTGGGGATGCGAGGCCACGTGTAGAGGGATGGGCGGCCTCTTTCCTAACCGGGCTTCCGCAGCCCCAAGATCCGAGGAGAGTTCCTGGGGTCCATCCAGTGCGGAGATCTGTGGAGCACCTGCAACCGTGGTTGTCAAGGTGACGATCGGATGATGGTAAATAACAATTGAGTCTCTTTACTGAGCTACTGCTGATGGGCCATCCCCCCTCTTCATTGTCTGCGGCTCTTAATGTCCCTGCAGGGTAGCAACAGGGGACTCCCTTTTATGGGGGAAGAAGCCGAAGCTCAAATGCATGAAATGACTCGGCCAAGGGCACCCAGCTGGCGAGCGGAAGACTCCGACTCAAGTTCAGACATGAGTGCTCCGGAGACCCTACTTCGCCCACTAACCCCTCAGTATCTCCCAGGAAGTTATAAGCAAGGATGCAAAGAAAGCATCTGGGAGAGTTTATTGATTCGTCAATCTGATCGGAGAGAAGCTTTTATGATGAAAATGAGGAATGAAGCTCACGAGGTAAAGTGGATCTGATTGGAGAGGGCCTGGAAGGGAAACTTCACCGTGAAGTTTTTAGTACTCACTACAGCTGTGTTTGAAGGCAAAAGATTTGAAATAACCTAAATGTCTATCTAAAGGGAACTGGCTAAATAAACCATCCAGTCGCATGATGCAAGGCTGTCTGAGCCCCTGATGTTTAAAAAGCCGAGCGCCATGTGCTGGTGTGGAAGAATCTCGAAGACACTTCGTTGTTTCTGTTCAGAGCTGCACCCAGACCCTCCCTCCCCTCCAGCCCTGCTCTGTGCCCTGGGACCTGGTCCTCCAGACCTAAGTCACAGAGCTCCTGGTGTTCTGGCTTCTATTCGGGTTTGACCAATGAGAGGCATAGCAGGAGATTGGGGGTGGGGTGGGGGAAGGGAGAAGCCAGGGTGTTTCTTCCCGGCCCCTCCCTGTTTGGTCAGCAGAGTTCTGACCTAGACCCACCTCCCGACCTAGCCGACAGCCTGCTGTCCACGGCTTCACTTCCCCTGGGCCTCTGGTGCCCCTTTCCACCCCTTGCCCTTCTAACATTAAAACCTCTCCTGTTGACCACTTCCCGGCCTGTTGGCTAACACCAACCGTAAAATCTCTCCAGGTGAACTAAGTAGCATTTTGCTGTCTGCTGGGATCCTGACTACAGCCCAGGCATATCATGGACATTACGGAGAGCATCCGCAAACAGAGACAGAGTCACTGACCTCCCAAGAAACTTTCCGATCAGCTTCACCATTAACGTCCCCACGAGTCCACCGATGGCGAATATGGACACGGTCACTGACCAGAGCAGAGTCAGAGTGTCCGGGTCTATCGGCTGTCCGTGCCTTCTTTCCCACGTCTCATTGTAAAAGGCCTTGATGTACTGCAAGCAAACAGCAAACCAGGTTATTCCTGCTGCCCGCCCTGCTGCTGGAAGCCCGCTGGTATGGAAACAAAGCAGCTGGGGCAGGACACGTTCTCCTGCTCGGACCT
>PVJI01013378.1:0-47978 GCA_004026765.1 Micronycteris hirsuta
GTAACTTGTCTGTTCCTTCCACGGCACGTCCAAGTTTGAGAGCTGCATGACCTGCAGATTGGCATTGATTCGATAGGACCACTAAGCCAACTCTGCAAAACTAGCGTTTTTTTCAGTCTTTACTTTTCTTCCAGTTTATTTGATCTCTATTTTGTAAATGATCCTGTTTTGCTTCAGCATTCCTTCTTCCCCTTTCTGGGAAGTGTACATCTGCTACTGACATCTGTCTTCCATCTCCCTTTGTAAATTATGAAGTGATGCCAGCTTCTTTTATGAACAAATTACCCTTAGAAACATTTAGAGGTTATAATGATTCTTTGATTTTCTTTGATTCTTTATGAATTTGCAAAATGACTCGATGCTTATATTAGCTTTGTTTGTCTTTTCTTTTTCCATATTTAATATTTATAGTTGGCAGGCACAGATGGTGTATTTTGTTATGTCCTGAGATGTTGCTATTTTTTTCATTCCTTAATTACAGTCATGTCAGTCTGTAATATCCCCAGCCTCTGTCTTTAGTTGACTTTGTAGATTTCACATTTGTCGTATTATTTATTGAACTATGTTTGACACCGTGAAATATAAAATAAACTTTTCCTAACCTTGTGGCTTTTTCATGTTTGCTACATTGACCATTTGCCCTTGCTGTTAAACGATCCCCTTAGTTTACTGTATTTTTAAAGTTTTGCACATATTTTAGATATTGACATCTCCTATAGACAGGATAATGAAGAAAGAGAAAAAGAAAACAATATGAGTTTCATGGTAGCAGCTAGAGGCATTGTAGAAAAATAAACAAACCTTCCCTGTACCTCTAGTGTGCCACTCCTATGATTTGATAGAGAAAAAGTACATATCTTTACTTCCATTTTACAAAGTCTATATCTTTCAAAAATACATGTCATAAAACTATATTAATAGGCCTAATTCATATAATTGAAAGTACCTCTGGTTTGTTCTCATAAACTTATTTAGTTTTCATTGTTTGATTTTGTTCCAGATCACCTTTATGCCCAACAATCAGTGACACATTTTATTACACATGATTTTCCTCAGAAACTTCAGTGAATGCACAAGGACTTTACAAGTCATTAAGGTCTTGCTTTTGAGTTACATTCTAGACTTCTACAATAATTTTTCATTCTCTAACTTTGTTTAAATGTAATAAGTGCTAATTTGGTGATTATAACACACAATATTTCTCTAATCAATTTAAATTTTTCATATCAAGAATTACAAAACCATGTTTGTTTTAATTTAAATAGATTTTTTAAAAATCATATTCTTTCAAAAATTCCCTGAGAGGCAGACCTAGAAATAGAAGTCTCCTGTTCATTTAACAGTCCTGCTCTGGGCAAGGGAATCAGTACTTTGCCCTTGGATTTAACACCAAACAAGATTACATAGATTTCTCAGCTACTACACCTGACAGTGTTGGCCACCTTTTAAAAAGACATTTGTAACATCACTAGAGACTGCTTTTCTCATAGCTCAATGAAAGCCCTAGACACATATCAAAGGTGCTGTGTGACCTTTTGTCTTTGGTATACTTTATTTTTTTTAAATTTCAACATAGAACAAAGGATGTACAACATTTTGAAATTATTGCATTAGACTATTACTAATGGCTTGGATGATAAAATATTTCTGAATTGGCATTCTACTTTATTATTTAATTTGGAATATGTGAAGAGACAATACATTTTTAGTAAGTGTTCATACAAATGATGTACAGTTATTGAAGACTTACCCTATGCTAGGCAAAAAATTACAAACAGCCACCTAGTACTGATATTGTAACAACTATGTGTATGCATGTTGTGTTATTGTCCATGTTGTAGTTACACACATTTAAGGCATTTCAGATGAAAGGAAGGACTTGGGAATGACCAAAAAGGTAGACTTAATAAAAACAGGACAGCATTTTATAAAATAACTGGTAAGTATTCTTCTTAAGCCCCTTTGTCACATATCCCTACACTGTCCCCACTGTTCCATATACCATGGAGTCAGACTCCATGGGAAAATATATTTTTACCCTTGATATTGTCACTTAATTTACTATTATGTAATATTGAAAACAATGTTAAAGGTACTGATGAATTATGCACAAAGAGATGTTCCTTTTCAGGAGTTTTTTGTTTGTTTGTTTGTTTGTTTGTTGTCAAGCTGCGCCCTCTTCTCTTGGATGCACAGTCTTCTTCTTGGGGGCTATTGTCTGCAATGGAACTGAAGCCACCGGGCTGCTCGGACACGGTGCCAAGTTTCTGAGAAGCAGTTACATCTCTTAATGTCATTCTATCATCGTACCACATCAACAGAAAGTTCCCTTTTGTAGTCAAATAATAGATTTCAATACCATATTCTCATTTATTTTAAATTATTTCTCTCTTTGGATAGGATGTGTGCTTTTCTTGCACAGGAGAAAGCAAATATTCCAGGAATGATTTTAAAACACTGATTTATTTGATTGTTGTTGTTTTTCCGGATATTAACACATTAGAGGCTTATGCCAAGCGTATGTATTCTCAAAACACTTGTACATCTTGACACTCAAGACTTACTGTGTATTCATATGCTGTGCAGAAAAGTGAAATCTATGTCACACTTTCCCGGAGCCAAGCTCTATCTGACTTACATGCTGTACATGAGCTACTATTTTTTCTTTTTTTGAGACTGGCCTTTGTAGGCATTTTATTTTGCCATTCTTCATGTTCTGTCAGGTCTCTGAGAATTTTTTAAAATGAATAAGTAGTCTAAATTTCTAGAAATTCTTAATGGAGTGGATAAGATAGGCCTAAAAAGAAGCAGGTGGAATATATTGTAAAACTATGAAATGTGCAAACTTACTTACCAAGCATGATCACCAAACCCCAGTGACTGACACATAAAGTAAGGGGCACCCGCCTTCCCCCGAGTAGCACTGCACGAGGCCCCCGGTGAAGAGTGCAGAGTTCAGCTCCCCTCACTCTCGCAACCCGCAGACCACGGAGCAGACCACAAGAGCAGGTACAAAGTACTTGCTCTTTCAGGAACCACATCTGGGGTAGCAAGGCACATATAAAATCTGAAAAAGCAGTTAATTAAATTCTGTGAACATTAGAAAATGGGAATGAAAAATAATCACCCTTCTCTTGTATTTGATAGTGTATTGTCTGACATGTTAAAGCAGCATACATCTTTTTTTTTTTCATGGCCTATAATGTTTTCTTCATTTCTCCTTTGTACTTCCCAGAATATTTTTTTTTTTTACCTTTAACAGGAAACAATTTATTCATGTGTTCTGTTGAAGTTTCTGTTGGTGCTTCCTTTTCCCCTTTATAGACTTTTTTGGTCTTCTGAATCAACCAGCTGCTTTACCTGGGCACTCATGGTATTTGTCCTCACCTCTCATTATATTTCTTTGTAAATATGTATTTGCTCTGTAAAATGTATCCTACTCTGTACTAAAATGTCCTTCCTGTCAACCTGAAATTTCCATAGCAGGTGGTCTATGAGTTAAATAGATTCGAAAAATGATTAAAAGAAGGTGAGGCGCTAAAATTTACTGTGAAGTGGCTGTGTGCTAGGCACTGGTTTTTCAGAGCTTTACTGTTTAAGATATATGAATTCAATAATAATTCTATTAATATGCATTACTGCATGAGCCATGTCTAAAACATATTAGGTATTACATAAATGTGAGATCCCTTGCTTTCTCTTGGATTGAAAAAATGTAACATTACGGGGGGAAAAATCAGATCTCAATGTATCTCCCTGTATATATCATTTTTAATTATTTACATTGGAAATATTTTTCAATTTCCTTTATTATTACTTTCCATAATTCTTTAGATTATTTTTAAATTTTTAATCACTCTTATTTCTCCCCTATTCTTGATTATGCATTTATTCTGAAATATGGAAAAGCACAAGATTTTATTTATTTTATTTTAATTTTTTAAAATATTTTATTTATTTATTTTTTAGAGAGAGAGGAAGGGAGGGAGAAAGAGAGGGAGAGAAACAGCAATGCATGTTTGCCTCTCACGTGGCCCTCACTGGGGACCTGGCCTGCAACCCAGGCATGTGCCTTGACTGGGATCAAACCGGACCCTTGGTTCCTAGCCCGCGCTCAATCCACCGAGCTACCCCAGCCAGGGCAAGATTTTATATATTAATTTTAAATAGATGGCCTTTCACTTTTAACTTTCCAGTAATGTTTAAAAGAATGTTAGTGTGATTTCTTTTGCAGCTAATTCCATCCAAAAGTCACTTATCAGGCTTCAAAAACCATATTAATTCTGTAGCGCATCCTGTAAAACAGTAATATCTATTCTATTTTCACTGAATCAATTTCATTAAAATAAACTCTACTTGCCTGACGTGAGGAAATTTTCTAGTTGAATCTCAGTACTATTTCATCTTCTTTACCTCTGAGTTTTTAATAGACTACTAAAATTAAATATAATATATAAAGAAATTAAATTCAAAGTTGAACACTGTTGTTTAGGATTTATAAAAACTTTCATTTTAATACCGTATCTTACTATTTTAAGACAGGGTTAAATCAAAGGTCACAATTTAAAAAATGTTTTTATTTTTTTATATTAAGCCATATTTTTTACACACTTTGCCAATAACTTTAGAGGAAAACCAAGTACACTAAAAAAGTGATTAAGTTTTAAAAATTTTAAAAATAAAGTATTTAGTATAGTTTATTTTTTAATATGTAGAAAATTAAAACTACAATTTAAATACTGTAATTTCTATAATCTTATAGAAACCTACTATAATACTTAAGAATAAATATGTAAATACATGTCATAACAAGTGTTTATATTACTTTAAAATATTACAGCTTTCTTTTTTTTTAAGATTTTTTTATTTTTATTTATTTTTAGAGAGAGGGGAAGGGAGGGAGACAGAGAGGGAGAGAAACAGCAATGTATGGTTGCCTCTCACATGGCCCTCATGGGGACCTGGCCCGCAACCCAAGCATGTGACCCGACTGGGAATCGAACCAGGACCCTCGAGTTCCCAGCCCGCGCTCAATCCACTGAGCTACACCAGCCAGGGCAAAAATATTACAGCTTTCTTATTTCCTTTCCATGTATAAATATTTTTGTATATTTGATTATTATTTGTTAACTTTTTCTGATTATTTTAAAGCCACTTATTGTGCTCCAGTGAAAAAGAAAAATCACTCATGTCACATACACTGCTGTCACACCCACATAACACTCAGTTGCTGCAAACCAAGCCAAAGTCTCTTTGGGGACCTCTTGTCCTGGAGGGAACCCACCTGTGAGGGAATGGGGGGGATAGCCGGGTAGCTTCGCTCAGTGCGTCCTTTGGGTGCTGTTGGGAACATCCAGCTTAGTGTTGGACCCTGTAGTGCTCCAGGGAGGAAGGCCTCCTCCCCCATGATCTCCCCAGTCTGCTCCCCCTAAATGCTACCCTGGTAGGCAGGTGTCAGGGGCTGAAGGACGTCATGCAAGGGACAGGGGGCAGCAGGGCCAGGCAAGACCCTGTGGATAGCAGCAGTCAGCTTCCCTGGGGGGAAGGCAGGAGGCCCAGGCCCCTAGGAAGAATTGTAGTAGTTATATGGGTGGTGGTTGTGGGCAGGCTCATCCAGCTCCGCATACTCAGGTGTCAGGCAGCACTTGGGGTTGTAGACCTGGCGCGGCAGACTGTATGCTATCATGCTGCACTGCGAGGGCCCCTTATTGCTGCCTATCTGCAGGCTGACATTAGGAGTGTTACAGTGATCCAGGGCCAGGCCCTGCTCGAAGATTTGCTGATGGTCCCAGGAGCTGTCATGCCAGCCTAGCTGCCTCCCTTGCTGGTGCCCATCTGCATGCTGATGGTGGCCTGGTCCAGGGGCTGGTCTGTGCCCAGCTTGGGGTCATAGAGTTGGAGCCAGGTGCCATAGGCCCTAATGCCTTGCTGGCTGGAAAACATCTGCAGCCCAATGATGTTCCTCCCTTCTTGAATCTTCTCTGACTCAAAGTTCTACTCCTGCTTCTCTACATACTTTACCCCTACATTCACCTTGTTCCCTTTCTCTGTGGTCATGCAAGCCAGGGCCAGGAAAGTGGATTGTACCTGGGTGTGGTCGATGCTCTCAAACAGGTCATTTGACTCAAAGATGCCATGGGGCTTCACCCCGTACTTGGTGATGGCCTTGATGAAGTTGCCTATGTTCTCCAGCTGGTACCAATTTTGTGTCAATTCATTGATCTTCTTTACAGAGACTGGCTGGAATTTATTGATGAACTTGCAAAGAATGATGCCATCTTTTAGGCTGTCCAAGAAGTTGTTGCTTACACAGCATCCTATTGCTCCCTCAATGCACTCTCAAAGCTCTTGCTCCCACTAGATGAGCTTGTTCTTGACCTCAGCTGATAGACCAAAGGCAGGACCTCGGTTGAAGTGAGCAGAGGACATGCTGGCCAGTAGTGGGCAGTGGTGACAGTGGCTCTGAGGACAGCATCAGGAACTGAGGTTCTGTCTGCTATTTGTTAACTTTTTTTTTTTAAGATTTTATTTATTTATTTTCAGAGAGAGGAGAAGGGAAGGAGAAAGAGCAATGTATGGTTGCCTCTCACATGGCCCTCACTGGGGACCTGGCCCGCAACCCAAGCATGTGACCCGACTGGGAATCGAACCAGGACCCTCGAGTTCCCAGCCCGCGCTCAATCCACTGAGCTACACCAGCCGGGCCCTATTTGTTAACTTTTAAAGCTGAATGCATTCAGTGAATGCTTAGGTTGGAAGTATGTATTGTAATATTCCTTAAATATATAGACAAACAAAGTAGAAATAAGCTTTTCAAGTTTATTACATTTATTCAACAACAAACCAATATAGTTTTAAATAAAAAATGAACAACACCAAAAACCAATAAAATATAATTTATAACTATCTTTTTAATGTGCTCTTTTGCTGATATTAAATACTACTCAAAATATGAATATAGAAGTGACTGCTGAGGCATAGATTCACTTAACCTGATCATGCATATATTTCTGTGTGTAAAGTACTGGCTCCTTTAGTGCTCAACTTTCTCTGTTTGTGCTATTAAAATAAAATCCTCAATTACTCCAAGGTGACAAGGCAATATTTGGCTTTTATCTGGCAGAAATCCCTTTGTGCAACATGAAATTAGTATCTTTTTCTCAATACCTCATGATAATTTAAGTAGTACTTGGGCTAGTCATTAGAAACAAAAAGAAAACACTTAAAAAGTAATTCAGAAAACACGCACACAGAAATATATCATAATGAAAAGAAAATCTCATTGTAATGTTCATGGTCATCAGCCAGATGTGCAAAGAGACATATATTAATGTGCGTGAGAAGCACATACACTTAATTTATTATTTTTTTCAAAATTAATAATAAACTGGAGACAATTATGCTAAATGAAATAAGGCAGTCAGTGAAAGACAACTGTCCCATGATCTCACTTATTAGAGCAATCTAATGAACAAAATAAACTAATCAGCACAGTAGAGTCAGACGCATGGAATCATGGAATAGACTGACAGCAGTAAGAGCGAAGGAGGGAGGTGAGGAGTGATTGGAAGAGGGAGAAGGGATTAGTCAAATAACATATATGAAGTACCCATGAACATGGACAACAGTGTGGGGATTGACTATGGAAGTGGGGGACGGGCTGGGTGGAAGGGAGCAAAAGGGGGAAATTTGTGACTACTTTAATAACATAAATAATAACTCACTAATAAAAATTAAAAATAAATATTCAAGAATTCATGGCCTCCAAAACAATTTCCATGGACTTCCATGTGCCCATGTACCCCGAGCAACATGGATATCATTTTTCTAACTCTAATATTTGTTAACCATGGTGCATCTTGAGTCTATGTATATAATTTTCAACAAGACAGAAAAAGAGGTGTTGGACACTCATGATTGTTGAATAACACAGTGACAAGATGAAATATACTCTGAATTTATATGTTGTAAAAATTTTTTTCATGGTATTTAAAACTTGAGAAGATATATAAAATCTGAGTCTTAAAAACTAACATTGATTAGATAATCAATTCTTGAAGAAATCACTGTAATAGAAATATTTAAACATACAGCACTGAGACAAAGAAAAGGCGAAAACTCTGTGTGTGTGTTTGTATAATAAGCATCTCTGCTTTGTATTGGATTCACTTTTATGTCTCCATCATCCTTAGTTTGTTCACTGCAAATCCTAAATTTTCTGATGCAGTCCAAATTTCAAAAAAATATGTTCTCAAATATTTCCCAGTTGTATTTCAGGCAGAGTTATGTTTCAAATATCCTTTATGACATAACTTTTTAGCAAAAAAAAAAGAAATTTTCCTGTAAAAAGGCATTTTGAATTTGTATTCATTCAACTAAGACTATGACAAATGATCTGTCTAAATCCTTAGAAGAAATCTAATCCAATATTTTAAAAATATATTTTAACTTAAATGCAGAACCTTCCCTGGGATTCAAGCAATTCACAAATACCCTGGGCTGTGGACAGAAGACAGAATACAAGAAGCAAACAGCTGAGACAAAGAAGTCACATCTGCCAAGAATGTCATCAAATTGATGAATGATCCTCAAAATCTTTCAGTATACAAGCATTTTATCTTAAAGTTTAACACTACTAAAAATAACCCGTAAATATCAAATGTGAAAAATGAAAGTATCAATGAATTTAAATTATGTATAGCTATAATGCCAAGTTTTATGTAATAATTTCTAGGAATTTTAATAAATACATATACATATATAAATATATATCTATAAAAATACCCCCATAAATGTATGTGTATGTGTGTATGTATGTATATATATATATATATATATATATATATATATATATATATATATAGTTTTGTTATTATGAAGACAAATTATATTAAATGAATAAAATGTATTTTATGTTATTAATATACATAACCACAATTACACATATAACAAATAACTAATAAAATGAATAAAACTTAAAAGCAAGTGTGTATGAGCATATATATAGATAGATATATAGATACAAATATACACATAAACAAATATATTGAATTAAATTTTAGATTATCACTTTAAGAAAAATATTTCTCATTATTTACCTTACTTCCACTCTATAAGGAAAGATGATTTTATTTCTAATGGCTGGCAATAAGGATGAGATCCAAAATATTTGTCACCTGGGCAAATGGTCCTGGCTGGGTGGTTCATTTGGTTGGTGTGTTGTCTTATACACCAAAAGATTGCAGGTTCGATCCTAGGCAGGGCACATACCTAGGTGGCAGATTCACCCTCAGTGGGGGCAGGGTGCAGGGAAGGCAACCATGATGTTTTTCTCCCACATCTTTCTCTCTCTCTCTCTGTCATTCTCTCTCTCTCATCTTTCTCTCCCTTCCTCTCATTCTAAAACCAGTAAGCATATGCTCAGATGATTATTTAAAAACAAACAAAAAAGGATGTGGACACTGAGTATCAGGGACACCCATCTAAATAACACTGCAGGGTAAATGGCAGGTGCCAGCTAATATTAACCCTGCCTAACATTGACCGTAAAGCGAGTAGCATTTCAGAGTAAAAATAAGTGTCGTGATTACGGTAAGGAAATTGAGAGGCTATGCTAAATAGGTCTCAAGTTGAAAAAAAATAACAAAATTTATTACCTTTGTATGTGTCATTGCCATTGCTGGCCAAGGATTGATGACACCATTACAGAGAACGGAGACCTGTATCACAGGTGACACAGAGTGGTCGTGAACTACAGGACTTTGCATTACTGTGTGAACTTAAAACAAGTTCCTTCTCCTTTCTATTTCCTCATAGGTCAGATGGGGAAAACAAGTTGTTACCTGAAGAGTTGTTGGAAAGAATTAGTTAATAAATGTATCTGAAAAATAGCCTGGCATTTAATACATATTAGATATTATTATTTCTGGTGACAAAGAATCATAATTTTATGAAAAACATTTGGTAACTTTTCATTAATTATAGGCCTTACATGATAAATAAAATCAACTTTTATTTTATTTATTTATTTGTTCTCACCTGGAGATATGTTTTATTGGTTTTAGAGAGAGGAAGGTGGAGAGTGAGAGAGAGAGAGAGAGAGAGAAAGGAAGGAAGGAGGGAAGGAAGGAAGCAGGCAATGATTTGAGAGAGAAACTTTTTCAGTTGCCTCCCAAATGCACACAACCGGGGTTCAATCCCGCAACCTAGGTATGTGCTCTGATGAGGCAATACTCCAACCAGTTGAGGGTAAAGCCCAGCAAAGGCTAAAATCAACTTTTATTTATTGTTTATTTATTCATTTATTTATTTATTTATTTATTTATTTTTAGACAGAAGGGAATGGAGGGAGAAAGAGATGGGGAGAAGCATCAATGTGTGGTTGCCTCTCACGTGGCCCCCCTGGAGACCCAGCCTGCAACCCAGGCATGTGCCCTGACTGGGAATTGAACCAGCAAACCTTTGGTTCGCAGACTGCGCTCAATCCACTGAGCTACACCACCCAGGGCTAAAATCAACTTTTAAATGAAATATTTTTCTTAATCCTTTCATTATGTAACACAGACTTGATTTTAATGTAGCTTAAAGAAAATTTACTTTGTACTATAACTGTATTATTTTGAGTTATTCAAATGATGCACATGCTAAATTAAGTTCTTACATTATAAAAATGGCAATAAATCAAAACTTCAATAACTCATATGAATAATAACTTTATAACTCATCTAAAATGTAATACCAGGGAATGAGCATTTACGATTAATGAATATACAGGGTTCTCTCTTTGATGCCAAATTTAGTATAAAATGTTTCTAAAGACAAAGAATTTGGGGCTGCTGTTTTCCTTTGGCTATTTATGTAAAAATTTTAATTATATCAACAATAGAATAAAATATTAGTTCCAGGTGTACAACAGAGTGATTAGACATGAATATATATACACAATTATTATACATAAAATATATATACATATGCATTATACATGTGTGATGCATATGTGTGTTATATATTAATATATATCAATATGTTGTATATTAATGTATATTTATATACATGGGATATATATAACTATGTATGTTATATATTAAGATATATCTCATATATAATACACATATATGTATGTATAATATACACATACTTATTATACAGATATATTATATGTGAGTATTATATGTGGGGTATATATCAACACACAACACACATATTTATATACATTCCATACATAATACACATATAATACATATGTATAATATGTATACTTATTTTTTATATGTAGGGTGTATTATATATAAAATATACAGGGATCTATGTAATACATATACATATATAAATAATGCATATATGCATTATATATGCATTGTATATGCCCTTTATATATGCAAATATGTGTGTATAAGATACATGTCTATAAGATACGCATCATATATGTGTCTATAAGATATATATATATTTATATATATCTTAAAAGACATATAAGAATATAAGATACATGTATATCTTATAGAGTGATCATCCTCTAAATCTGGTATGCACCTGGCCCCATACACAGTTATTACAGTATTTGATTATATTCCCTATGCTGTACTTTAAAGCCCAAAGACTACTTTTATTGTAAGTGACAATTTTTACTTTTTAATCGTTTCACCTTATATAAAATGCCTTGACTGGCTATGGATAATTTCTGTATAATAAAAGTTTTATGTTATGAAACTATAATATTTCAAAAATGAAATCTATACATATGTCAGGCTTTCAATGACCTTGACTTTACTTATGAAGAAAGTCATCACCTGCATCTTTCCAAGAGTAGTTAATACAATGAGGCAGAAACAATACTATCCAGGAGGAATTAGATTCCAGATTATATTAATCACTGTCTACCTCCTCTCAACTTTGTGACACAGAAATCAAGGAGAGAAATTAAGGCCAAGGATTAAAACAGAAACATTGTGCCAAAATTGACAGCATACATTTCCTGGAAACTGTTACTATATAAGGAATTTAATTCATTTAAAATCAAACTATGATTTAAATATATTTTAACTATAGTACACTCGGCTCATTAAAAAAAAGTTAATCTACGGAGAAAGTTTAGGACACATGACCATTATTTTTAAATATATTTAATAACTAGCTAGCTTTTTAAAGAATATTCTTCTAACACAAGTATATTCTGAACAAATTGATGAATTTAAACACAATTTCTGCTTTGATTTGATTCTGGTGTTATAGCAAGAATGAGGGGTTGCTATTGCATAATGTAGTTTCATGGAAAAGTTTTAAGCATCAATTGTTACGTTGAGCGTGGAATACTCATTTTGTGACTAAGGCATTTATTGCTTTAATGTTTTTTTAACATGGAAATCCGTATTAGTAACATGTAATCAAGTCTCTGATTTTGTTAAAAATAACTTTTTTGTTTTGAATCTTTAAATATTCTTCCCCAAACTATTAATATTATTTTTTTAAGTGAAGGCATTTGGCAGTTTGTTGATCTGAATTTAGAAACAAATATTTATCTCATAGCAGGCACACCTCACACTTGTACTGCATGGAAGACCTCACTCAACTGAGATTTCAGGTGTTAATACTAAATATTTTATTTAAATGTTAAATTCTCATTGATTTCAATAACCAATTAATGTAACATAATATAGAAATAATAGTGGTTTTGCTTTTTATGTCATATTCAATGTAGATTCTATTAAGTACTTTTCCTTGTTGTAAAAAATATGAAATTTTATTGATCAAATTTTTGTCTCCCCAGTACAAAAGTCAGAATAATTAATGGATAATTAGAAACAAATTTCAATTGTAGCACTATTTCTACAATATTAACACTAACTTCATTTCAGCTTTTCTGTGCCTTCGATTCATTCTGTCAGTTGTAGTTTGGTACCAGGAGATTGGCATTCTTTTCCCACTCATGATCTTCCAAATTAAATGACCACTTTGTCTGCTCAAGCTCTAATAACATAGGTTTAGGGACTTCATTGTTAATGCCCTCTGTAAATAAAAACATAGCATTTATTATTGTAAGAAAATTATAACAATAGAAATATATTTCTGATTAAAAAAGTGTAAATCATTGACTCCACTTTGTGCTTTTTTTCCCTCCTAAAAAGAAACAAGGAATATAGAACTTTAATCACAAAGGCACAGGTTGCTAGGTTTCAGTTAGTGCCTGCAGAAACAGTCACTGATTGTCTGTTCCAAGAAGGAAACTTACAGAAGCTGAGCATTTCTGTGAAAACCATTGTTAAATAGCTGTAATTTTTTCTCCTTGGATTAGAAATTCAGGAATTGTCACACATGACCTCAGTGACACAGAGGTACACACATAAGTAATATTCTATAATGGTGTTTTATAAACATAATAATTAACTAGATTTTCTTTTGTGTAACTTGGAATTTGGAAATTCTAAAATCTAATGTGATTCCCTTATGCATAACTTACAAGCTTGATACCCAGGTGACAGTGTCATTTGTATTTGGCAAAGCAATTAAGATTCACTATAATTTATATAGAAATGTCAATTTATTTGTCTGATATTCAAATGTAATGTTATGCTCAGCTTGAAATACAATATTTATTTTCCCATCAGCCATTTGTGGAAGTGACTTCATATTCTTGTACATAAATTTAATTATTCATTATTTAGTTTTTAATGAATAATTCATGTAATGCAAAATTCTACTCACAAAAAGCCTAACCATACCTGCATATAAAAATATACTTATATAATTATATAGTTTTATATATGTATAAAATATACAAATGACTAAAATCATCCATTATCCTTGACATATCAACTATAACTGAAAATAGCATCTACAGTAAAATGATCCTCAATATATATAAACCCTGAATGCAGTAACCTCTTTTTGCCTTTTCTGCTGCCTTTACAAGTCTGGAAAACCTGGGGATTCAACTGAAGAGCTAAGAAAGCTTTGAAAAACTCTGTTCTTATTAACACCTGATTTTTGACCTTGAGGTTCTCATCTGTTCATTTTATATGAATTGTGTAACACATCCAGGGTATATTTCTAATATATTACTATCTTTGACATATCTGAATAGAAATAATATTAAAACCTAGTCTTTTTAAATTAAATACATGCTCCCAAGATTGCTACTAACACTGAAATAATGGAAGACATTAAAATAAAAGCTTAAACAATTAAATTTTAAAATTAATTTCCTGCAATATGAGAGTTTCATGTGTTTGTACATTGTACTAAGATAAGACATTTATGTAAAGATGAAGATGTTCAAAAAGGAAATTCTAAAAAGAAAAATGGAAGTTTGGTATGTTTTCAAAAGTATTTATCACTATCTAGTGTTTAATTTTTATTTTTGAAGGTATTGTCTTCTAAAATAAAAAGCAAAATAAAACATACAGTGATGTAAAAAAATAAGTGTTAATTATGCCTTTACAGATAATTTTTAACATTACGAGAAATCTCAAAACTAGTTCATTAATGATTTCACCTCATTTCTCATTGAACTCATACATTTACTTTACTTTATTTACCTCAATTTATTTAACTCAGTGCTATGTATTTTTTTATTAATTTATTAAATTTTACCATAAATTTAGCAAGAGAAATACTGATACATATTTCTCCTGAATTATCTTATTTCGTATCTGTTTCCTTGCAAAATATTGTAAAATCTCTCTGGAAATAAGATCCCAGTGTAAGCAACTAAGGTATTCAATGACTGATTCTTGAATGGATGAATATTACATAACTATTAAGTATGACCTAGTCATGCAAACATATTTATTAAATATGACCTAGTCATGCAAAGAACCAGATGTTCTTTGTCTTCTACACCAGGCTGCTCTGATGAGCACGCATTAAGAATACATTATGCAGGATGGATCCTACAGAACACAGACCTTGTCTTGCACCCTCTGAATTTCTCAGAGCCTGTGCACCCAGTGGGCAGCTACAGACCACATTGGAGCACCATCACCCTGCCTCTGCATAGCTGATCTTCCACAGAAGGTGAGTAAATCATTCCCCATTGACCTGCTAATGATAAGCAAGGCTCAACTATAGGAGGAGGGTGTACTCATTCCACATGAAGGATGCACCTCAAGTACATGTTGGGTGATAGGGGAGGCTGTGCCATTGGGCGCTATAGGACATTTACTGCATTAGGCCACACGATCAAGACAGGGAGTCATAGAGCTTTACTTAATACATAGAAATCAACACAGAGAGGCTACCAGAACAAGGAGACAAAGACCATGGTCCAAATGAGAGAACAGAACAAAACTCCAGAAAAAGAGATAAATAAAATGGAGATAAGGAATCTATCACATGCAAAGTTCAAAACCTTGGTTATACGGATGCTCAAGGAACTTTGTGAGGATCTCAACAGCATAAAAAGATCCAGTCAGAAATGAAGGATATACTAACGGAAATAAAGAACAATTTACAGAGAAACAACAATAGAGTAGTTGAAACTGTGAATCAAATCAATTATCTAGAACATAATGAAGCAAAAAAAAAAAATCAGAATAACAAGAAGAAAAATAATCCAAAAAAATTGAGCATAGTGTAAGCAGCTCCTGTGACAACTTCAAGCATTCCAATAGTCACATCATAGGGGTGCCAGAAGGAGAAGAGAAAGAGCAAGAAAGTGGATATTATTGAAAAACATAATGAAAGAAAACATCCCTAATTTGGTGAAGGAAATACACATACAAGTCTAGGAAGCACAAAGAGTCCCATACAAAATGGATTCAAAGAGATCCACTCCAAGATGCATCATAATTAAAATGCCAAAAATAAAGAGATAATCTTAAAAACAGCAAGAGAAAAGCAGTTAGTTACCTACAGGGGGTTCCCATAAAGCTCTCAGATGATTTCTCAAAAGAAACTTTGCAGACTAGAAGGGATTGACAAGATATATTAAAAGTTATGAAAAGCATGCACCTACAGCCAAGATTGCTCTACTGAACAAAGATATTGTTTAGAATCGAAGGGCAGATAAAGAAAAAACTAAAAAAGTTCATTATCACCAAACTATTAGTATATGCAATATTAAAGGGACTTATTTAAGAAAAAATATCAAAACTATGAACAATAAAGTGATAATAAATTCATATCTATCAACAATGGAATCTAAAAAACAAAGTAAACAACAGAGAGAATCACGGATACATACAGCACTTTGATAGATGCCAGATAGGAGGGGGTGTGAGGAGAACAGGTGAGGAGATTTAGAAGTAAAAATAAGTAGATGCAAAATAGCCATAGGGATGTAAATAACACCATATGGGGGGGAAATGGAGGGGCCAAAGAACTTAGGCACATGACCCAGACACAAACAATGTTGGGGGGATTGCCTGAGGGTGTGGGCTTGCTGAGTGGAGGGGGCAAATGGAGAACATTAAGACTACTGTGATAGATAATCAATAAAAATATAATAAATAAATTAATGAATTAATGAAACTTTAAAATAAAAAAAATCATTAATTACCCGGGAGTTGATGGCTATGTGTTGCATGCTATCCCAAAAAGAACAGTACAGTCTTTTTCAGTTTCTCTGCTTTCAGGTGCTTTAGTGAAAACTGCTTAAATGTTTCAAATATTTTTGAGTACATGAACAACCATATAAAGTTTAAGAGTATAGATTCCATTTAGAGGACAATATTTTCAACCAGGTATAATTTCTGATAACTTCAACTCTAGCTATTATAAAATCACTTCCATTCCCAAATATATATTTGTATGTGTTTCCTACTTCTTCAGTTTTTCTTCTTAGTGGAGAGCAAATATACTAAAATTAATTATGAATGTATTTATAAATACTTCAAACTCTCTTGGTATAGAAATCCACATGACCCTAACATTCAACCCAATATTTCCAGCAGATTTACAAGATTTAAACTTGGTCCTGAAATATTTCTCCAAAATATAAAACATTGCATTTCAAATTAACTAACATTAATGATGAAAAGTGACTTTTAAGAAGGGTCAGACTGGTGAAGCCACTGTGGAAAACAGTATGGAATTTCCTCTGAAAACTAAAAATGAATCTGCCTTTTGACCCTGCAATTCCACTCCTGGGAGTATACCCTAAGAGCCCTGAAACACCAATCCAAAAGAACCTATGCACCCCAATGTTCATAGCAGCACAATAGCCAAGTGCTGGAAGCAACCTAAGTGCCCACCAGTAAATAATGGATCAAAAAAAATGTGGTTCATTTACACAATGGAATACTACACAGCAGAAAGAAAGAAGGAGCTCCTATCCTTCACGACAGCATGGATGGAACTGGAGAGCATTATGCTAAATGAAATAAGCCAGGCGGTGAAAGACAAATACCATATGATCTCACCTATAAGTGAAACTTAATCAACAAAACAAACAGGCAAGCAAAATATAATCAGAGACATTGAAATAAAGAACAAACTGACAGTAACCAGATGGGAGGCGGGAGGGGATAATGGGGGAGAAAGGGTGAAGGGTTTTCAGGAACAACTATAAAGGACACATGGACAAAACCAAGTGGGGGGTGGAATCAGGGGAGGGAGGTGTCAATGGCTGGGGTTGGGGGGAGTAGCAGTGGGGAAAGGCAGACAACTTTACTTGAATAACAACAAAATAAAATAAGAATGAAAACTTGAAGTACCTGCAGATTCTCAATTTGGATATATCCAAAAGACTTGAAAAATATGGATTTTTTTAATATCTCTGTTTAGTTAATGTTCTCAGGTGCATTATACTGTGCAATAAAAAGTTTCTTGTTTTTAATTCCCAATCCAGTTTGTCCATTAATAAACCCTTTCCCCATGGCTTCTCCTTAATTTTCTGTTTTAGAGCTCTTGTATAAGGCAAGGCATTTATCACGGCTCACAAGGCCATGTTTGTCTCTGTCTTGAGTGATTTATCTTCCCAAATAAAACAAATGATCAGGAGCTGTACTCAAAGTCCTGCTCAACAGGAAGATTTCCCACCGCCATTGTCATTCAGGATTACCCTTATGTGAGGTTATGGCGAAAAAGATACATTTCATCTTGTACCTATGCACTTGTCCAACTCACCTAGGAAACAACTTGGTCTTTTTCTATTTCTGTCAGCTGATTATAGGAAGTACCTTATAAGGCCATGGTGAAATGAAAGAAAGGCTATTCATGTTCATGCATCTTTTTTTTTTAAAGATTTTATTTTTTATTTTTAGAGAGAGGGGAAGGGAGTGAGACAGAGAGGGAGAGAAACAGCAATGTGTGGTTGCCTCTCACATGGCCCTCACGGGGACCTGGCCTGCAACCCAGGCATGTGCCCTGATGGGGAATCGAACCGGGACCCTCTGGTTCCCAGCCCGCGCTCAATCCACTGAGCTACACCAGCCAGGGCTATGTTCATGCATCTTACATTTGCCCTGTGAATCTACCCAAGCACAATCTTTTTTTTAATTTTTTATTTTCTAAACTTTATTTTTGTTGCTGACACTATTACAGATGTCCCCATTTTTCCCTCACATTGTCCACCTCCACCCAGCCCATGCCCCACCTCCCTTTGGCCATCACCATGCCATTGTTTGTATTTGTGAGTTATGCATACATGTTCTTTGACTAATCCCTTTGCCTTGTTTCATCTAGTTTCTTCCCGCCCCACCATGCTCCCCATTGACATGACAGCTGTTAGTCTCATGTATCCATGCCTCTGGTTCTATTTTGTTCTTCAGTTTATTTTGTTCATTAGATTTCACATCTAAATGAAATCATATGGTACTTGTCTTTCTCTGATTGGCTTATTTCAGTTAGCATAATGTCCTCCAGATCCATTCATGCCATTGCCCAGTCTATGTCTGCCACGTCCATTTTACAAGGGACTGCTGCCGGTGTCAGAAAATGTATGACTTCATGTTTCTTACACACCCAGACTCAATATGGGCAATTTTAATTGTATCAGATGTAAGTCATGTGTCTGGTCTTCAAAGTGGCGTATCGTCTTAGTCCAAGTGATAAATATCCCTATAAATACTGCCAGGGATATTCTCCTGTGCTTTCCTTTATATTTCTAATTAATCATTCTGAGAATGCATATTTTTAACTCTTTTATCAACTCTTTTAGCAGTAAGCATTTCATTCCACAATTCTTGTAATTAGTATTTCCTCCCTATCATTCAAAAGCCAGGGATACTGCATCAGCTATTCTATCTCCTCCCCAGCCCACCACAGAAAGCCTTGGCAGTCATATCACTACAGCATTCCAGGGAATAACAAAATTTCACCTACCACAAGAAGTGGGGAACTGTAAGAACAACGTTGACTTCAACAAATTGGCATATTTAAATCCTACCCTGTGAGTGAGGTACTGACTCTGTCCTAAATAAAGTAATAACATGAATTTCTGTTTTGTATTTGTTTTTGTTTGTTCATTTGATTTTAAGTTCTCAGAGAAGTGTGAGGACATATATGCACTTATTACTTGGGGTTGATAATGCTATTTGGACATCTGCGTTTGATGTTCAGATATCTTTTTCAAAAGTTATCAAGAAGATATTTGATCATAGATCCTCTTTTACATTATCCTTGTGAGCAAATATAAATTTAATCTACTACCTGGATAAAAGACAAAAGAAAATTAGAGGTCTTGAACAAAATTTTCACCATATTTAACTGGATTATGGGAGTAAAATATTTCCAGAATTAATGGAATAAATACTTCATTTGATTTGTACCCTTAAATCTTTGTTTATATATAATAGTACCTTGTCCACGAGTAGTCAAATACACAGATTTAGTATTTTGAATTCCTTGTTTTTTTTCCCCACCAACCTGACATAGTGTAACAGTTCATTTCTCATTAAAATAAACTGATGAAAAATAAAACATTTATTATTAAAATAAGGAATTTAAGTCTGAGGGATGTATTCCTGCTGTTCCTTCACCGTCAATGCAACGTCACTCCAGTGATGTACTATCCTGATAAATCATTGCATGGATCTCATTGTGATGATGTATTATGACTCACATATACATCATTGTGGTCATCATGATGCTTTATTAGTATCATATATCACCAAAACGATAGGGTTTTGATGATGTAGAATTTCCCAGTAAAATAGTGATGACAAAAATCATTTCTCTCGGAGCAATGCAATTTCTGATAAGTTTATAAATATAACATCTACCTTTCCAAACCTGTCTCAGTAATACACTTTCAAAAATAGAAATAATATGTGATTCTTTTGAGGCACAAAGCTGAATTTTGCAATGCAACATACACAGGGTTTTTATTATGAAATTCTACCACATTAATCAATCTGAATTTTTCCCATTTATTCTACATTGAAATATTTTCCTGATCTTTCAACCAACAACAAACTTTCTTGTCTCCCTATATCAATCAACTGAAAGGAAATCATCACAGACTTTGTTACTGTAAAGAAGAAAACCAAGATGCAGTGGCTCAAACAATATACATTTTTTTCATCTGCTGTAGGAGAGA
The DNA here is from genome assembly GCA_004026765.1 of Micronycteris hirsuta. NCBI lineage: Eukaryota > Metazoa > Chordata > Mammalia > Chiroptera > Phyllostomidae > Micronycteris > Micronycteris hirsuta. The sequence goes on from PVJI01013378.1 coordinate 20,477, forward strand.
TACCTGAGTATTCCAGGACCGTATGTAGTTCTACTATGTAATATGTGTAACATGTGAATTAATTCCACCTTGCTCTGTTATCCTCTAGGGTAAGTTCTGCATTCACATGTTAAAACTTTCTCACCACCAAGATGTACACTTTGCAGCCCCAGGGAAGAAGAAAAGGAAATGGAGGATGTGGGGTCTCCTTTGTGGTTCAGTTTTAACACCACCAAGGAGTAGCCTGCATAAAGTGATAGAAATATATAAAACAATAATAACCCTGCAAATTTTATATATTCCTATGACATTAAACAATTCGTGTATCATATCCCTTAAGGTTTATTAAGTAGATTTATGAATACTTAGGATACTATATAAAAGTATTACCAGACTGCAAGATACATATTTGTTACCAAGTTAGCAAATAACATGTCAGTCTTGAAGTTGTTCAGTACCACCCCATCATATTCATTATCGCATGATATACTGTACAAATAAACCATTTTATGACCATAATTAAATGAATAAATTTACTCTAGCAGTAACACTGCCATAAACATTTACAGCGATATTATTCTTCCCTTCCTCCTTACTTTCATAGCACCCTCATGTAAGTCTTTTAATATACATAATCAGTCCTGATTGGTGTAGCTCAGTTGGGTGTCATCCCGCAGAGCTGAGAGTCACCTGTTCTATTCCTGTTCCAGGCACACGCTTGGGTAGCGGGTTCGTCCCTGGTTAGGGTGCATACCAGAGGCAACTGATCGATGTTTCTCTCCTCCTTTTCTCCCTCTTTCCCCATCCTTCTAAAAATGAATGAATACAAATCTTAAAAAAATAATGATATAATCCATAGCCTTATAGATATTTACCCTACCCCTGGTAGAATGTAATGCAGGCTTGCAGAAGAGGCATTTTTTGTGTTCTGTTATGACTTACGGTCCATTGCCTGGCATAGGGCAGATTCTCTCTTTCTTCGGTTCCAAGGCCGGTGCTCAATCCACTGAACCACAACAGCCAGGGCTGAGATTTCTCTTTCTTTCAAAGTATGTAGTTTTCAGAGTGTTGTCAATATTGATGTTTAAAAATACAACTATTAAATTATTCTTCACCATAGCGATTTGACATACAACAACATCTACTTAAAATATAGGCATAGGATTCATCTTTAACAGTAGGCAATTCTACATAGTTCTTTCTTAAGTATTTATTTCCATTTAATTCACACCATATATTTTTATAGCTTAATATATTTTATTGTAACAGAACTTTTATTTATGCCGATCATAATTTTGCAATTAAAAAAAACATATATATTAGTATTTTCAACAATCTTTTAACTGTAAAGTTATAAATAGTATAAACAAAAATCAGCTTATTGAATTATTATAAATAACTTAATGAAGTAAAAGCTATATTATAAATACTTATACTTATTATACAGTAAGTATAAATTATTGAATCTCAATTTATTAATAAGATTGTAAAGGAAAATTTAAGTCCATGAATTAATTCTGTATTGTTAATATGAAATAGAGTTTGTAATCAATTATATTGCTAATTTTTTAATGTTATAAAGAAGTAAGTGTTATTAAGGAAAAGTCTCTGAATTTTTTATTTTTTTTTTATTTTTTTTTTTTCATGTCAAAATGATGGGACTTTATTTCTATGGATCCTTTGGTGGCGGATAAGGTGTGGACTCTGTCTAAAGCTTTCACCACATTCAAGACATTTATAAGGTTTTTCTCCGGTGTGCGTTCTCTGGTGTATGATGAGGGCTGCACTCTGACTGAAGCGTTTCCCACAGACGGAACATCCATACGGCTTCTCCCCGGTGTGGACTCTCTGATGTTTAGAGAGGTCAGAGCACCGTTTGAAGCTCTTCTCACATTCCTCACACGTATAGGGTCTCTCCCCTTTATGGATTCTCTGATGTCTGAAACGGTTGGAAACACGGCAGGTTTCCCCACATTCAGTACATTTATAGTGTTTCTCCCCTATGTGGATTCGTTGATGACGATATCAGACATAAACAAGTGACCTATCACAATGGTATGAAAACTAAAATCTCTATTATTTTTTTTCTTTGTCATTAAAGACAGGACACTAAAAATCAATTGATCTGCAAAAAATTTGTACTTACTAAGTACATCTATGAATTTTGTTAATTGCATTCCATAAAATGTTCTAACAACAGTAAAGAAGACATGCCTGTAATCATTTTTCTTTCAGTCCATGGCGACTTCCTTGTTCAATTTGATAAGAAAGACTTGTGAAAAAATATTTTAATTAATTTCAATCATCTATGTCAATAATATATTTTTGGAAAAATATTGTATATTCCTTGAATTGTACATACTTTTGTCAAAACATTGTATGTATATATTTCTCTCATCCACTGTATAAACTGAATATTCCTACTATATATGTTTGCAAAATAAGCAATCTGTATTATATCAATCAGCCAAGCCTCACTTACGTTCTGTCCGACAAAGAGGGACTTCATTTTTGAAGTAGATAATGCACTTATATTCATGGCATAAAATATTATAAATACAATGAAAAACATGCATTTCAGAATACGTCTTGTACACTGTATTATTAATAACAATCAAATAATGATTAACACAGGTCTGATAGAATAAGTTTTATTAAATCTTGTGCTGTTACCAATTATTTTCAAAGTATCTAATTAATAGATAAAATTATACAATACTTATTAAATAATAATTAGAATAGAAGATATTATTAATTTAGTAATTTAGGCATGATTGCATTAAATCTGTTTTTATTTTAAAATATGCAGTTATAACTTTATTAGTATCATCACATATCATAATCAAATTATTTTAGTTAATGAAAGATGAGGTCCATAGTTCTTTAGAAAATAGCATTTATTTTATAGTTTTATTATTAAAAGAATAGATTAAACATTTAGAGGTAAGATAAAATGAGAGTAGCTTTGTAATTGGAATAAGTGTTTCATAATTTGATTTCGGTAAACAGGTTTTAAGTACCATTTGATAATTCATCAAATCACACTTGGTTTCCTTAAGTTCTCTTAAGGCTACATATATTTTCTCTGTATGTGATAAGAAAGGAATAGAAAGAACAAAAATGTGTGCTAGAAGAGTAATTTTTCCAATTACCTGTACCCTTAAAAAGATTTAAATGTCTTTATAAAATAAATGAATATTACACTCACCTGAAGATACAATTTTGAAAAAAAGTCCCTTTCCCATTGAAATAAGAATATTTTGTTTTTATTAATTCTTAGCTTGTTTAATTTTTTTATCACTGTCAAGGGTTAAGATTGAAGTATAGGAAATAACTCCTGAGATCTGGATTTGATAAATATCATCAAAGTAAAAGATTTTGTTATGCACTTGTCCAGATTTCCCAACACCATTTATTGAAGAGGCTATTTTTACTCCATTTTATGTTACTGCCCCCTTTGTCAAATGCTAACTTACTGCGTTCACATGGGTTTATTTCTGGGCTTTCTATTCTGTTCCATTGGTCTATGTGTCTGTTCTTACGACAGTGAAAGACTATTTTTATTACAGTGGCCTTGTAATACAGTTTAATATAAGGTGTTGTGATCCCTCCTACTTTGTTCTTCGTTTTCAAAACTGCTGCAGCTACTCAGAGTCATTTATGTTTCCACACAAATTTTTGAAATATTTATTCTATATCTGTGAAATAAGCCATTGGTATTGTTATAGGGATTGCATTGAATCTATAGATTGCTTTGGGTAGTATGGACACTGTAAGTATGTTAATTCTTCCAATCCATGAACACAGTGTTTGCTTCCATTTATTTGCATCTTCCTTAACTTTTTTCTTCAGTGTTGTGTAGTTTTCTGAGTACAGGTCTTTTATGTCCTTGGCTAAGTTTATTCCTAAGTATTTTATTTTTCTTTTTGCTGCAGTAAATGGTGTTTTTCCCCCTCTAATTTCTGTTTCTAATATTTAATTGTTGATGTACAAAAATGCTTTTGATTTCTAAATGTTGACTTTGTATTCCTCCATTTTGCCAAATTTATTTATTAGGTAGAATTTTTTTTTTTTTTTTGTTGGACTCTGTAGGGTTTTCTGCATATGCTATCATGTCATCTGCAAACAGTTACATCTTTAATTCCTCTTTTCCAGTTTGGATGCCTTTTATTTTTATTCTTTTCTCGTCTGATCACCATGGCTAGAATTTCCAATACTATGTTGAATAGAAGTGGTGAAAGTGGACACCTTTATCTTGTGCCTAATCTTAGGGGGAAAAGCTTATAGTTTTTGCCCATTGAGTATGATGTTGGCTGTAGGTTTCTTCAAAAAAGTAAATATGGAACTGTATTTCAATCCAGTGATCCCATTTCTGGAATTATACCCTAAGAATCCTGAACTACCAATTCAAAAGAACCTACACAACCCAATGTTCATAGCAGTGTTATTTACAGTAGCCAAGTGCTAGAAACAGCCTAAGTGTCCATCAGTAAATGAATGGATCAAAACATTTGTACATTTAATAATAATGGAATACTATGCTGGAGAAAGAAAGAAGGAACTCCTACCCTACATGACAGCATGAATGGAACTGGAGAGCATTATGCATTATGGTAAGTGAAATAAGCCAGGTGGTAAAAGACAAATACCATATGACCTCACCTTTAAAATTAGAACCTGATCAACAAAACAAACACATGAGCAAAATAGAACCAATCTTGGAATAGAATCTTGGAAATAAAGAGCAAGTTGACAATGATCAGAGGGGATGGGGTAGGGGGATAATGGGGAAAAAAGGTAAGGGGCAAGCAAAGGAACAAGGACAGAGGATTCATAGGCATGGACAATGGGAGGATTGACTGTGGGAGTCGGGGTGGGGGAAGGGTATCAGTGAGCAATGGGGGAAAAGGCAGGACAACTGTAACTGAACAATAATAAATTTTATTAAAAAATTCTATTACATATTCTCTAAACAGTACATTGTCTAAAAAATATATGTTTTAAGTAGACAGCAACTTTTGAAACAGTGTATAATGAAGGTATAAATTATTTTTTCAATGTTTTGTGTATATATATATATATATATATATATATATATATATATATATATACCTTTGTTTGGCTTACATGTTGCTGGCCTGAGATACTTAGGACAGTACACTTGCTATTTAATAGTTTTTGTACCAAACAAAAATTTCTTAAAAACTTGTGCCAGAAGGGTTATATGATTAAGAACCATATTTCAGTAGGGTTCTCCCTAACATAAAATGGTTACAAATCAGGTCAAACTGTGACCAAACTAAAAATTATCTCATTTTGTTCATTGAAGGGGGGCACTTAAAATCCATCTGCATTTTGGACAATGTACTTACTAATTAAATTCTAATTTCAGAATAGTTTCTTTATATAGAAACTTTATGTTGGTCTAACCGTATACAAGATTCATAGATCTCACTCAAACCACTGGATACGTCCATTTATTCATTCACCATTTTTGACACTATACCTTTATGTATGGCTATGAAAAGTATGTCATAGTTCCATTGTTAAATATCTTGACTTCATAAAATGTAGTGTCTATATAGTAATGAAATACAGGTGACCTAATATAATAACTAGATCAGTTTGTCAAATTTACATTTTATGCTAGAGAAATTCAGTGGTAATTTCAAAAATAACCAACTAGACACATACTGAATAATAATTCATTTCAAAAATTTTCTCTGAACTTTAGGAGTCAGTATTATGGTAAATGTTTTATAGTACACATGTTCAAAATAGGTACGTAATACCAGGACCCTCAATTGTAATCAATATCATTACTTCTTTTCTATCAAAAAAGCAAGGTTATATGAAATACTGGAATTTTTTTTCCATGTCTAGTATTTGAAGATAGCAGAATACACTTATGGCATTAACTGCCTCTTGTTGACACCATACTTTCTTGTTGACAGTATGATTTTATTGGTTCCATGGGGTAATGGCAAGAATTTACTATTGTTCCTTTCTTTTATGACACACACAGAAAAAAATGACACATTTACTCAAGACCAACAAGAATCATTTTAGCCCATCAAACTTGATGGTAGACATTTACTGCCAAGTCACTGCTGGGTTTTCACAAATATTGTGAAGTATCTGCCATTTTAATTATAATTAAAGGAAAAAAAGCATTCACAATCAGAGAAGAAAGCTAGATTAGATAGTCTTAATTATCATTAAATTGTTTGCCTTCTATAGGATTATTAGTAGTGCCATTTACTATTGTCATTTTATTAAACACAACTATAATTGCTCCACCCAATATCACTGTACTAGCTGACTAGGTAGAAAACATTTATGGATCTCTCCATTAGCCACACACATAAAATGCTATATGATGGTCCTGTGGATTCAATACATGCCACTACCTGATCCTTTAGCTCTATGACAATTTGAGAATCAATTAATTACATGTTTCCTGGGTTCTCTCTAGTACAATCTTAAAATTTGTTTGAACTTCATAAGCATTAATTTTTTTTTTACCACATTAAACCAGCAAGCACACTTTAATTTTCACAACAAAAGACAGAATTAATATGGGTCATTTTTTGGTTAGTCTGTCCAAACTCTAAAAGCTTACTCTTTTGGTTAATATACATCAAAGTTCTAGATTAAACAGTAAACAAGATAGTACCTGTATATCTGCTTTAGGATTCCAAAAGGAATTATACAATATTGATTTAAAATATTCACATTGTAATGACAATAATTTCTTTCATGTAATGACAATAATTTCTTTCATTTCTTTCCTTCACTCTTTGCCCCTTCCCAGTTTTATCCTTTTCCGTATCAGTAAATGTGTTACTTGGGCTCTCTAGGGGCATGAGGACAATCTGGTTAGTTTTCAGCAGCAATATGTCCACCCAAAGCACAGGGAAACCCATAGATGTAGTCTTTATCCCTATAAGTTTTTAATAAGTGGATGACTTTGACATTTATTTAAGTCTAGTGTGATGACAATAAATACAGGGTGATTTATTAGAACTAATGTTACGTACACTAGTTTCAAGGATATACTTGGAATTTTAAAGGAGATTACTGAGCGTGGCATTACTGAAAACACCCCTCATTTTAAAATCATAGTGTATTATCCTGAGGAGGCAAAGCAAATTGGGGATTATAAGCATTAGGATTTGTGAAGCATTACGGTAGGTACAGTGATTAGAGAATTAAAACAGATAACTATTGGCAGATTGAAGTTCCAAGTATTTTGAATTCAGGGAGAAGTCAAGGTAAATTGGTAAAGTCAGGAGACTTAGGAAGCCAGAAATGAGTGATAAGTTTGGCTGCCAAAGAGTATGTGTACCTCAGTTTATCTTCTCGCTTCGCCAATTACTAGAGGATAGACAGTGCTGGAGTCTAACCTCAGTGCATTGCTCAGTACTCACATCCTATAGCTCTCCCTAAAAATCAGAGTGTGCTATTCTCACTCTTTAATGTATGAATGTACTGTAATGCATTCCTCTTCAGAAATTACACAACAGGTCCTGGCTGGTGTAGCTCAGTGGATTGAGCACGGGCTGGGAACCAGAGGGTCCCAGTTAGATTCCCAGTCAGGGCACATGCCTGGGTTGCGGGCCAGGTCCCCATGAGGGCCGTGTGAGAGGCAAACATACATTGCTGTTTCTCTCCCTCTCTCCCTCCCTTCCCCTCTCTCTAAAAATAAAATAAATAAATAAATAAATAAATCACACAACAGTTTACAAGGTCATCTCTATATTTTCTCATTTCTTCTAATTCTAAGTACAAGTGGGCCAACTGTTTCCACATTTTGAAACAGTGACAGTTGCAGACAAATGGAAGAGTAATTAGCATTATCAATATGTGTGATGCTAAGAAGTACAGCAGGACAGTGCTATTACCAAAATTAACACTTGGATCAGGCACCTTTGTAATAAAATCAGTGGAATAAATGACCCATCCTAGAAAGAAAAAAAAAAAGGGTATCAGTTCTATAACATATCTGTAGCACACATGGCCTGCTTGATCCAAAGATGAGGATTTATTGGGTTGGTCAAAAATTATGTTTAGTTTTTTCCATAAAATTAAAGACACATTTTTAATTTTTTTTCACCAATAACTTTATTGATTTGGATGTTTTCAGGATGTTGGCCATTTCCCACTATTGACTTCTGGTGGGCAGAGGCCAGGGGTGATGCTCAACATCTTCCAGTGCATAAGCCAGCGCCACAGCGAAGAATCATTTGGCCACAAAGTCAATACTACCAAGAAACTTCACAAACCTCTTTTGGCACTTTTGATCAGTCATAGTACCTTCTCTATACACTGCACAAATCCTTTTTATTTTTTAATTTCATTTCCATTTTTTTACCTTTCTTGAAATAATAAAGCAAAATATGCTGAAAATGTTGCATATTTTCTTCCATTTTCACTATTAAAGTGGCTACACAACAATTTGCCAACTTTGATAAGTTTTTTTAAATGCAAGCTGATATGACAGCTGTCACAATACAATCTAACACAATTGTTTGGAAAGAAGATAAAGACAGCTAAACACTACTGTAGCCATCCTACGGTGGGGGGGGGGGGGAACTAAGTGAAATTTTTGTCCAACCCAACACAGGTAGCACCACATTTATGATTTGACTAGTAGGGTCTGAATCATATATCTACTGTTCTGTCTCTTGAAGTCTGTAGTTTTATTCGGGATATGTATAGTCGGTGAGCATTTGCTATTTTTGGATTACATATTCCCTATTTCTGTCCCCTACTTTTTGTTGGTTTGTTTTTGTCTATTTTTATGATTTTTCAGTAAACTGATATATCTAAAAAAACTATAAAGCACCTATTAAAATAAGTAATGTACCAATTGCACTTATTTTTTTCATTCTTCCTCTGAATCCAGTGTAGTCTCACCGTTTCCATGTCAATTTGGAAAAAAATTATCATTTTTCTTCAAAAAATTTCTCCTGTTAGGGTGTTAGATTGGTCATCAGTAGAAGCTCCTCTGAAGGCTTTGTCAACAGGATTGAAAAACTGAAAAGCTGTGAATGAAACTGCTCATGAAACTGGTCACCAAATATAAAGGACAGAGCGAGGAAGCACAGTTCACACTCTTATGCCCACTTCTAAGCGCTCAATGTGTGACCTTTGAAAATTTTCCTTCCAGCAGTGATACCTACATAATTCTGATTTTATGAAATAGTTTAGAGTTTTTTTCTAATTTTCTATTGCTTTTCTATACAAATGTTTTCATTTAAGTTAAATTCTGATATCATTTAAAAACCAAAATTGCAAATTTAATTCCAACACCAATTTTAGAAAGTTTCATTATATTGAACTTGCATGATTTTTCTATAGTCCTAATCCTTTATTTGTATTAATTTTTCATCATGGAATTATGAGAAACCAGGATAAAGAAGGACCATATAAACACAATCCTGTCCTCATAAAGTTGAGAATCTAATAACGGACTCAAAGAGTTCACTCAGTTAGCAATCATTTATTGCATGACTCAGTTGAGTACTATTCTCAATATTGGGGACAAAATTAAAGATGAGGCAAACTAAATCTCAGCCTTGATAGGTAATTATTTTAATGGGAAAGAAATAAAAATGGGGGATTAATGTGAGAAGCCAACTAAAAATCTGCAGTGTGTGTGCGTTTTAATATTGATACATATTTTGAAGTAGTGCAGATTAAAGGATAGTGGTGATTAAGAAGGAATTTTTTAACTAAATGGTCAAAAAAGGCCTTTCTGAGGGAGTCAACTTTGAAGAGATTCCTGAATGAAATCAGAAGCTACACACAGATCTCAGGAATGACTAATTTTTTCCAGGCATGAAACAGTGTAAACGCTCTGAAGTCACAGTTTAGCCATAATGTCTCTATAATAAGAGGAGTTCTGACACAGAAACAAAGAGAAATATATAACTAACTGGAGGATTTGAGAGATAAAGGAAGGGCTCCCTATGGAATTGATACTTAACTTAAAATTTAAAGGATAAGTAGTTTAGTTTATAGTGCCTAAACTCAAGAACCTCACATTTTATAACACAAACACATAAACAGATAAACATGCAACCAACGTTAACGAAAAAATAAAATACAATATAATGGTGATGATGAAGAGGTGCATAGGGATTAGGTCACAAACAAGGTGCAGCTAAAATTGTGCGGAGTGCTGCTAAAAATAGTGGCGAAGAGTAATCCCAAATATGTCTTAAATGAAGCAAGTCTTGTGTTTTAAAGGGTGAATAGGAGTTTGCCTCACTGATTATAACAGAAGGATAATCCAGCCATAGAAGGTACAAAGCTATAGAGGTGTGAAAAAAGAATGACTGCAATATTTTGATATTTGTTTGCTGTTGCTTCCAGTAATTATCATCTAAATAATCATAACCAAGCTCCTGCTAAGGATGACGAAAAACCCAGCCAAAATACTTTAATGTTAAAAATATCAGAATAATTATAAAAAATAAATGAGGAATTACTGGGCTAAGATATAGATATAAGCATCTGGAGATACATGCACCAAAAGCCACTTTTGCTAAGAGATCATATGAAACAGCTAAAACACACTGAGCATTACTTTTAATACGTCCTTGATACTAGGGAGGCAAAATTCAAAACACAGCAGCAATCAAACATAAGGGACTTGGGTATAACCCCAATTAAGCCACCATCCCCAAGACAGGAGAAGCAGAAATACAACAGTGTGCCCCAGCTTGTCCTCTGTGCAGGCTGAGAGGGCCAAGCACTAAAATTAGAATACAATTGCCTTGTAGGGTCCCAGACACAAAAGAAAATCTTATCAGGAGGATGATACCATAGTTACAGGCTGTAATGATTTCCACCCCTAAAAAGGTTCACATACAATGCTTTGGACACTGCAGAATTAAACAAAGCATACAAGCAAAGAAGATACTGTTAGGAAAATCCAGTATAAACAGCGAAGTTAAGATATTAAAATGATCAGATATAGACTATAAAATGACTAGCTAATTGTGCTCAAAGAAAATAAGGTGCAATAAATGCCACACATACAAAAAGAGGAAATTAAAAATGGTGTATGGGAAATGGAGAAGCCAAATAACTTATATATATGACCTACGGACATGAATTAAGTGGGGAAATGATGATGGGAGGGGGCACAGGGTGGAGGGGAATAAAGGGGAGAAAAAATGGGATGACTGTAATAGCATAATCAATAAAATGCATTAAAAATGTAAATAAAGAAATAAATAAAAATGGTGCCACAGGAGAAATTTTATAAGTGGACCAAATGGTTATCTTAGAATGTAAATATATGATAGGTGAATTTAAGATAATATAAAACAAAAATCAAAGTAAAGCATAAAAATAAATACAGAAATTTTGAAACAAAAAATTAAAAATTAAATGAAGATCTACAAAGCTTTCAGTAAATATGAGGCTCTCTTGCAATTAAAAAAAAGTCACACAACACAATGCTAAAATTTTAAATGACTTGAAGTTGTACTTTAAAAGAGTGATCAAAATTGCACTTCAGAGGTGGAAGATAGTGGCCAAGTAAGTGGAAGCTGAGTCTACTTGCTCTTGTACCCACTATTGGTTTGTCATATATGGCTTTTATTACGTTGAAGTACATTTGTTTTACACCCAATTTGTTGAGTTTTCTTTATCGTTATCATGAAAGGATGTTGAATTTTGTCAAATGCTTTTTCTGCACATATTGAGATGATTGCATGGTTTCTTATGTTTCATTTTTTAAAGTGATGTGTCATATGTATTGACTTGTATATGTGGATCCATCTTTGTATCCCAGGAATGAATCACTTGATCTCCTGTATGATATTTTATTTCTCTTTAAAATCATAATTATCTATTTTCTTTTCAATTCTATAAATACTGCAACACATGTGTTTCAAGTACAAAAATGGATTTTAAAATTTAGATACACTTCATTATGCAAGTGATTTCTTTTGTTCATCACACACACACACGATACCAAATGGATCTCTGTTGATTGAATGAATGAATGATGTGTTCTGACACAGGCAGTGCTGACAGAAGCAGAAATGAAGCAGAAAACTTAATGATTGTCAAGTGGGTGAACTTGAAGTTGAAAAAACAATTTTAGCTTAGTTACTTGGATATGTACTCTGGCTAGCATGAATTTCTGCAATTAAAAGAGCTCCACTCCCAAATAATAAATTTATTAATTGCACTCCATATGAATCCTGACAGTAGTCAGCTTTGCGGGTTTCTGATTCCATTCCAAGGGGGTGAATGTCTCCGTGATTTATGTAATAGTCAGCAGTGTCATGAGGAACGACTTGTAAGATAAAACTTCTTAAAGACGGGAACACAGATGGTCGCCTGTGGAGTGTGTGGCGAGTGTAAATCAAACAACCACAGGGAAGGTACCCTGGGTTTGGGTTTTTTTTTTTTTTTTTTTTTTTTAAGACAGATACTATTTTTTCCTTATTGAAACCTTCAAATTTATTTCATTCTAACCACCACAAATATTTGGGGCACTATTAACACAATATGGATTGAAACATGAATGCAATTAGAACATAATATAAAACAAAAGTTGAGGAAATGGTCAGAATTTTTCATTTATTTACCCATGTTTTTCTATGCTTAACTGCTTACTAAAGAATGGACAAGTTTGCACTCTAAAAGCTGTAGTCTGACACCAGGCCATTAAACTAACACAAGAGGCCTTAGGTAATTTTACACATCGCCATCCAGATTTTGTACATTAACTCTTTCTCTTGAAAATTTTCAATTTGTAATTGTTCATGCATTGAAGCACCACACATATTTAGTATAATCATATTGGCTAGATAATTAGTTGGCTTACTACTCTTTTGATTCTACCTAATTATTACATCCCTTTTATATTATATCCCTTGTTTTCCGCAAATGCCAATTCATCACATGTTAGGTAAAATAAAACAAAGGACAATGGCTTTAGTGGAAAGGATTAATAGATGACCAGGTGACACTTGGGGGGGGCATTATAATATAACAGGCAAGGTATTTCCAAAACATCATTCTAAACCTTCAAGTAAGACTGCATAAATGTTCAGTTTTAATTTAAGCCTTTGTAAAATGTTTCTTTAGAGTACATTTTTTCTTATTCACTAATCAGCCTTCTAAGATCCATCCAAAGCCCATTCATTTTATGTAATATTTGGTTTATCTGCCCAGACAATATTATTTAATTTATTGTTCTGGAAATGTAAAGGAATAGAAAAGGAGTTTTTTTTATAATGTGGCCTTTTGTCCTCCCTCTACTATAAAATTGATACTATACCATCAGAAATCTGAGAGGGCCTAAGCAGGAGGGCCGGACTGATGAAACACACACACACACACAAAATATTTGCTATAAGGCCTTTTTTTGTAGTTTCACTTACAAGAATCACAAAAACAAAACCAAAACTAGTGAGTGGATCAAGAAACTATGGTACATTTACACAATAGAATTCTACACAGCAGAGAGAAAGAAGGAGCTTATACCCTTTGCAACAGCATGGATGGAACTAGAGAACATTATGCTAAGTGAAATAAGTCAGGCGGTGAGGGACAAATACCATATGATCTCACCTTTAACTGGAACATAATCAACAAAAGAAAAAAAACAAGAAAAACATAACTAGAGAAATTGAAATTAAGAGCAATGTAACAATAGCCATAGGGGAGGGTAGAGGGGACTATGGGGAGAAGGGTTTTCAGGAACCACTATAGAGGACACATGGACAGAACCAAGTGGGAGGATGGAGGCAGGGGAGGGAGGTAGGTTTGAAGAGGATGGGGAAAGGGGAGCAGAGAGGATGCAGACAACTGTAACTGAACAACAATAAAGTAATAAAAAAATAAAAAAAATAAACCAAAACAACGTTTTTATTTTAATTTTTAAATTAATTTTAAAATTTGCATTGGATTATTCCCTCTTAAACTCATCTGAGCCTTGGACCTAAATCCAAAGCAATGCACCTGACAGCCATTGAGATGCTACCCTCTGGAAATTTCAGTGTACATAGCCTCAGTCAATTGAGCAGGTGAGCCTCAGATGAAAAAACATTGTCCTTGTGAGCTTTGCAAACTGATGGGGCAGATCCATGCCTATGTGGCATGTGGTTTCCCACACCCATAGCTCACAGTCCAGAGATCTGCCTTCAGGAACACATTTTTAAGTTTCTATGAGGTCCCCCTAAAACTCAGTGTTTAGAAAGACAGCAATTTCTACAACTTTGGCAGCCATATTGAAGTATCAGCTTCCATAAACACATGGCTATCACTGGAGTCACTGAATTCTTTTTCAAGTAATTCTTGTGGCAGAACCTTAGCTAAAATAGCCAGAGAGTTCCTTTTCCATTGAAAGGATATTATGCAACAGATTTCTAAAAGTATTATTTCAGCCATTTTAGCACTTGTATCTATTAACTGAAGTTTCTGTTGATGATGTCTGTTGAATTACATCAGGGCCAAATTGTCAGAAGAAGATGGGCATGATTCTCAAGCATGTCACCATCTGCTCACATGTTTTAAACATATTTTCCTTTCCACTGCATTTGGCAAGTTGCTAGATATATGACCTATACTTAATTAGAGTTTCCTTGAGAAATTATATAGTGAGAACTATGTCACCAACTATTTTTTTTCAAAGCCAAAAAAAACTGATGCAAGTGTTTTAAATCCTGTGTAATTAAAAACACTAGGGTTTGCTACATTATAGTGCAGTTAATTTGGTAAAGAAAATATTACATAAATTCTATGCTGATAATTTGCTAGGTAGGGCTTATTAATATCTCTAAATTTTGGATATAATTTCTTCAAAATTCAAAAAAAATTCCCACCAAATATTGAACTTATTACTCAGTTGCTATTGCACCTAAGGCAAGTAATATATTTTTCACTGGAAAGAGTAATTCCATGGTGGTTGCAAACCACGATAAAGCCTTAATTCACTTTTGAGGTCGGGTGCCACATTTTGCAACAGTTATATTCCTTTTTATGTAAAATATTATAAATACTTTCATAATAATTTTATTAAAATCAGTTAATTTCCATATAAATCATAATGCACTTGTCTTTTTCAACAAACTACCTTGCTCTCATGGATTAAACTGTGCTGGCATTGCAAAACCAATAGAGAAAACCACATTTTTCATATCTTAATAAGCTTCTGTCAGTCTCAATACACCATCTGGTTTTTGAACTTGCCAAATAAAGTCTTTTTAGAAAGAATTAATTAATTATTAATTCAATTTTCTCTTTTCTGAAACAACTTTAAATGTTCACTAAAATATGCCTTTTTGCCTTCATATACCCTTATAGATCTTTAAATGGTTGATACTAGCTAGCTCTGTCATTGTTAAAATACTAGAAAAGGAAATTATTTTATAACATAATTATCATATAACAGCATTATATTACCCATTTGTTTTTTATCTACCTTATGCTCATTGATTGAAAAAGAATATTTAAAACTGAATTATATGTGTGTGTGTATATATATATATATATGAATTATAATTATGTTAACAACTTAAAGTTTTATTTTGATGATTTGGAAAAGCTATTGAAATATATATTAGAATGTTGAAGCAGATCCAGGTTCTAAAAACTGAGCTGAGAATCATTATTATACAAGTTGTTCTAAATATCATGTAAGCTAATAAAATTGACAAATTCAGTTCATGGAAGTATCTAACTTTAGGAAACATGGGCCTTTTAACCTTTTCACATTTTGAATTGCAGTTGGGGATGAAATAATACCTATAATTTAATTAATAAGATTCAAACTCAGGTTCATCAAGGTGTTGCCATACCTTTATTTTTTAAAACACTCAATAATTTAGTGAGGTAACTTACTAGTACATGAGTTTTGCAGACGACGAGATGAAAGCTCAAAGATTTGTCTTCTAATATATGCAGATATTTTCTTGTCTGTAACACTTTGTTACAGACCCACTTTTGCTCAGATCTCTATAGCAGGACGTGGGGAAATTCAAAGATAAGACTGTCCCTACTCTCAATGGCACAAGCAGAAGCACGGGGAGCTATTCAAGACCCCACAAGAGAAAATCTACAAGCACCAGAGGCTTTCCTTTGTTGTGGTTTTTAAGATTTTATTCATTTATTTTTAGAGAGAGGGAAAGAGAAGGAGAGAAATATAATGCCAGAGAGAAACATTGATCATCGATCAGTTGCCTCTGAACCTGCAACCAAGGCATGTGCCCTGACCTGGAACTCAACCTGCAACATTTTGCTTTGCAGGTAATGATTGAACAACTGAGCCACATGGGTTAGGGCAAAGATCAGAGGTTTTTACTATGCACTGAACCAACCAGTTTTCCAGAATCTTCAATTTCTAAAAATATTGACATGACTTAATCACGAGTCCTTGAAAGTAGGAAACAAAAGAATTGTAGCTATTAAGTAATGTTATCAAAGATAACATAATATGAGGATTTCAAACCTTTGGTTGTAGTAGCCAGTTTACACAGTAAAAGAAAACAGAATGTTTGCTCTGGCCAAGTGGTTCAGTAGGTTGGAATGTCTCTCCATTCCTCTCTCTTAGAAATAACCTCGAGGGAGGGTTAAAAAAAAATACAGAGTCCGTCTTTTGTCTTTGTCTAATACAACATTCAGAGTAATTTTCAATTATTGCTGTCATTATATATAAGAATTCTTTACATACAAACATATCAATCTCATATATTACATATAAATAAAATACACACACACACAGGTTTATTTTTAAAACCAGTACTTCCCATACCTTAGACAACTTTGTTTAAATGAAATAGACTTCTGTTTCCCTCCATTTTTTAATATGTAGATTTTTTAAAAAACCTCAAGCACTTCTCTTCATGCAAAATAGCAAGCATTTGTCTTTTTACAAGATTACATTGAAAGCACAAAAGTAAATATTTGAAGTAAAATTTTCAGAATTGAACATTATTTTTGTCAGCTATAATATCATCAACATTATATCACATTAGGTATTTATTAGGCTTTCACTCCTCATTCTGCTGCTATTAATGATGTGATGTGATCATAATTAATGACCATGAAACACAATAAATTATGAAGTATGCTGAGAGCTCTACAGAGGATACCCCTAGTTAATAGTCACTGATCATATGCGGAGGGGATTTGAGAAACCCCCTTGTGCAGATGTGGAACTGAGTGCTTGGGTGGCCAGGATTCCTCTGCTCACATAACTACATAGTCATGCAACAGAGATCTGTGCACTTGCTGATTCCAGGACCCGTGACTTTAAATGCTTGACTGGGCCGCTACTCTTGTGCACCAGCTAACACTTCACAAATGTTATTTATTAAAGACTTCATGAGAATCCTATCAGTGAGTCAATGATATTTACCTTTACAAATAAAGAAATTAAGATGAGTTGAGGTTAATTAAATTCTCTAAGTTCCATATTCTGACTCCAAAATCGATGGCACTAGACATCAAACTCCATCTTTTCCAACATGCTTACATCTGTATTCTTGCAGTTCAAAGATGATGGCGGAGTGCAAAAAATATTTTCTGAAAACGTCATCTATCCACAAACAGCCAAAAATAGTTTAAGATTAAGAATATAATCATTTTTATTGTCTTTATACAGACAGAAAAACTGTTATATACATTTAAGAAAGTGTCCTTCCATAGCAATAATATAGTGAGTGCCTATTACAGAATAAAATAATAACACTCATTATTGCTTGAATTTTGTTTGAAGAATTAAAATAAACATTAAGTGAAAAGAAAAGCAAATATGTGAGACCATGTGAAAAAACTTTTTTGAGCCTGGGTCTTATGTATAAAATGCAGGCTTAAGAAATTTCAATTGGGAAATATCGCTTTCATAAATGAAAAAGATTATTTCAAGTATACACATGTTTTATTTGAATATATGTATATATGTGTGTGTGTGTGTGTATACTTAAAAAGAGAATCATAACATATACATATGAAGAGAACCATAATGTTTCAAAGCAGTTTTCTACTGTACTGTAACAAATGTTGAGAGTCAGACCTTCCTTTATATAGTAAGCACTTACATAAGCTTGCATCTGTTCTCCGGCTGTATTCTGATTTCTGCATTATACAGCAGTGTTCATAAGCATTGGTTGAATAGTAAGACAAACTTGATTATTTGCTCTGCCATGTATTAGCTGGTCCATTTGAGTAGGTTACTTAAACTATCTAAATCACAGGCTCCCCATTTGTAAAATTATGTTGGTTTTCATTTATAAATTGTAAAAAAAAAATAAATGTATACATAAATGAATTCAGTGCCTTATAAAATTATGCATATGAAAATATTTGTGTAAATAAGTAAACTTTTTCCTACAAGTCCTTTAATATAGACACATATAAATAAAACTGTGGGTCTCTGTTTATTCACTATCCAATTAATTCTGGTTTTATTAGTGTGTTTATTATCCTTAGATCTAACATGGCCATGAATACACACACACACACACACACACACACACGTGTGTGTGTGTGTATACATATATTCTCAAAGTTAAGAACAGTGTTTGTTCTTGAAAAAATATTCTTATTTTTTCTATTTATACTGAAATACAGCAAGCAATACAGCTTAACTTGTTTATAGCTCTTTTTATTTGAACAAGGAATCCATTTTGAAATTTCAAAGACATTTAGGATAAATATGTTGATTTTGCATGATTTATGTTGGATCAAGGCAGAGACTTTACCTATATAGTTTATTGTATTATTTGTTGGACAATGGTAACCATTTCCTTTTGATAATAGCATGACATTTTGCTTCTCTTTCTTAATGCAATTATTTTACATTCATTGGAGACAAGATGCGTGAGCACTTGAAAGCTCCATTATTTTCTCTTTCTTTGTGCCTAAAGCATATAATGTAATGCATACAACGGAAAGAAATTTCAGCACCAACTATTAAATATGCTTAACTGCAGATCAGGGAATGAGTAAAAATGAGAAGAAATTACATATTTGTATAAACAATAAGAACATTAAACAACTATATTCCTATAAACATCTGATTAAACATCAAAATTAAAATGACTATTATTGTACCATGAGCTGCTGTCTGAATTCTGCACACAAAATTATCCAGTTATTATTATTGCAATGATTGGATACATATAAAATAGATACAATTAGCAGTCTTGTCACTCTAATGTCATTATCCAAATAATGCCTTGATTGTACTTTTCAAGGGCCTCGAAAAGGAGTTTTTACATCTGCTACACAATATGGTATTTTGCAACATTAAATATTGCTTCATATTTAATTAGTGGGGAAAAATCAAAAGAAGGAATTCAAATATTTCATTTTAATAAAGCAATTCAGTTATTTCTGTGGTCTATTGTGATTCACTACCAGTTTTAACTATAAGATTTAATGCTGGAAAGGAAAGTGAGCCAGAGAAATGCTTAACTGCAATAAATATGTGTTACATTTCTGACCCAGATGGTACAAGAAATCATGACCTCTGGTATACCCCTATGACAAAACTATAGCAATGATAGATAAAATAACTCTTTAAAGTTGATATTAGAACACTGTCATGCACAAAATAATTTTCTAGAACAAACTACATATAACGGTAATTGGTGTTGAGATATGACTTTTGGATTTAGGTTCATAGGAAGTTAGATATAACTTGAAGATCCACTGTAACTGGATAAGGGGACTAAAAGTGTCCTAAGTTAATTAAAATAGTGAAGCTTACTTAGATCACTGCACAATAAATGATGGAATGGAAGGAAGGACCAACAACCATAAAATATTTTGTATAAATATTTGTAGCATATAAATATATAAACTTAAATGGATCGGAGTACCATTCAAATACAAGTCCTATGCCAGGCATGAAGGTGGTGTTAACCATCTTCCTTTGATACATAATATTAATTTTTAAGATGCTTTTGTGTCAATACACATGTAACTGCACCCAAGTCCAGCTGCCTGCCACAATGAAAGCCAAACTCATGAGACAGGTGCTGATGAGAAGAAAAGAGATTTAGTCAAATGCCAGCCACCTGAGAAGATGGGAGGGACTCTTGTCCCGAAGCCCATCTTAACATTTCAGTTCAGGCAGAGGTTCCCATAAGGAGAGAGAGTGTGGAGAGCAGGACTGTATAAAATGACATCAGTCCTATTCAACTAAATGGCTGCCAGGTCATCCAGGTGTTCAAGAAGCAAACGACCTAAGTCATGCCTCCCTGGGTGGACTGTTCAAGATATCTGCACACGTGAGCTGATGAGACGTATATGGAGGTAGAGTCCCCCCAGGATAAGCCCACCAGGAATTCCCTGATGATTTATCAAAGATCTCAAGACATTTACAGAGAGACCCCAAAGGATGGAGTACACAACCCTCACAGGGATAAGAATCAGGGACCTCAGATCACCGCTGAGACAGCTGAGTTCCACACACCAAGGTGCTGCTTCATGCCATGCTGATCTCCTGACTGCCCTGCTGCTGGAAACTCTGCCCCGCTGGATGGAGAAATTCATCTGCCCTGCTGCCCACCAAGCTGCAGACATTTCTGCTTTGTAAGACTCTTGACAGCTCCCCTGCTTACCCAGCCATCTCCCAGACCAGCAGATGAGACTCCAGGACTTGAGTTTGTTATCCCCCAATTCTCTACTGTAATGTTATTACTGATTGCTTCTGAATGATTATTGCTGTATTAGTTTAGTATGGATTTGGAGTGAATCTACATTAATACAAGATGAGTGAATAGTATGGTCACCTATGTTGGCTCCCTGTTATTTCTTGATGCCAGTGATACCTGCAGGACTGTAAGTCGCTCAGCACTTCCAGTTATTAAGGCCTGGATCAGACACCCCAAGCAGGAATCGAAGCCTGGCTTATAGGAAAGACTACATTTTGACACATATGCTCACAACAGACAGAGAAAGCAGAATGAAGAGATGAAGGGGAGGAATTGTGGACATGCAGGCAGTGTCATTGCTGGTCCTGATGTGAATCTTCATGGTCAGCATCCTAGAGTTCACCATTGGGTTGAATTCCTGTGTCTTGGGGCCTTGAGGTCAGGCTACTCCTTAGTATCACGTAGGAACTGACACTGCTGATTATAGTAAAGTATGCTAAAACACACACACACACAAACATTTGTAAGCACTGGCTGGTGTGGCTCAGTGGATTGAGTGCGGCCTGTCAACTAAAAGGTCGCAGGTTTCATTCCTAGTCAGGGCACACGCCTGGGTTGTGGGCCAGGTCCTCAGCAGGGGGCATGCAAAAGGCAACCATACATGGATGGTTCTCTCTTCTCTTTCTCCTTTCCTTCCCCTCTCTCTGAAAATAAATAAAATTTTAAAAACTTTGAGTATGTAAGTTTCAATTTGGAGAGAAAAAATCAGGTTAGAGTAACAAGATGGGTTTAACATTCACTAAGATCAGTATATAATTAGGTTAAACTGTTTGGTTTGTTTTCAGTGTTTGAGGGTGCTTTTTATTTATTTTTAGTTAGTTTTAATATATAAAATCTTTACATGCTTTAAAATTGGCAAACTGTTTCATTTTAATTTATTTGTTAGTTGTATCTCAGTGTAGTAAAATTTACACTCCTCTTATTATGAGTCTAATTACATGTTAGCTGATTAGTTTTATACTCAAATTTTGTTTATTTTACATTTTATGCATACATTTTTTACCTCTTAAGAAATGGCCACATTGTTTTCCAGAGTGATTGTGCCACTTTGCATTTCTATCAGCAGTAAATGAAGGTCCACATTATTCAACATTTCTGATACTTTGTATGGTCAGTTATTTTAATTTTAGTCCTAAATTTATATTTCCCTGATGACTTCTAACACTAAAACTCTTTTCCCTGATTTATCTGGTTAGAGGTTATTCTATTTTATTTATCCTTTAAAAAAGCATATTTTGTTTTCATTGATCTGCCCCTATTATTTTTGTTTTCTTTTTAAAATCTGATTGATTTCTACTATGACCTTTATTATATTTTAAGCCTACTTTTTTTTTTCATTTTTCTTCTATTTTCTACTTTCTAAACACAAAAGCTAAGATCATTGATTTGGAAACTTTGCTCCTTTATAAAAGCCAAAATGTTTACCTAAGGTTTGTACTGCTTCATCCCAAAAATTCTAATGGGCTGGATTTTGATTTTCATTCAAATCAAAGCACTTTCCAAGTTTTCCTTTGAAGTGTTGTTTGACATAGGTGTTATTGGCTGACAGATACTTGGGGATTTCAAAATGCATTTCTGTTATTGATTTTGAAATTAATTTCACTTTGTTCAGAGAAAATATATTCTTTGATTTAAATAATTTAAAAGGATTTGTAACTAATTTTGCTGGATGAGTACTCTGTAAATGTCAATTTAATATGTCTGGTTGAGAGAATTGTTTAAAACATTATATTCTTATTAATCATTTCTTGTTCCATTAATTATTAAGAATTCAGTGCTGTGATCTCAGACTATAAGTGTAGCTTAATCTATTTTCCGCTTAATTTCTATCGGTTTTTGCATCATATATTTAAAATGTAGGTATATAGGAACATAAATATTTAGTATGTATATGTCTTCTTCATCAATTAAAATTTTATCAATACAAATTATTTTTCTGTACTAATATTCTTTGTTCTTAAATCTACTTTGTCTAGCATTATAGCTCCTTCAGTTTTATCAGATTAGCTTTAGCATGGCATATATTTATTCATCTATTTACTGTGAACCTGTTTGTGTGTTTATGTCAAAATAAGTTTCCCATAGGCAGCATGGAGTTATGTAGAGAGCATAAAACTGGAGGCTTAGGAGTGTGAGGTGAACAATGAGATTCACGGGGTGTTCCTAACTTCTCAGATAGAAAATAGAAGAAATCCAACAACTGAACTTTAGTAATATAGTTAATACTTGAGGCATAAAAAAATTTGATAACTGGGGACTTCTAGTCAAAATGTAGGCATAGTTAGATATGCTTTGCTTCCTCAGGCAACCAAAAGAAGGACAACAACTTGCCCTGGCAGGTGTGGTTTAGTAGATTAAGTGCCAATCTGTGAACCAAAGCATCACTGCTTCGATTCTCAGTTAAGGCATATACCTGGGTTTTGATCCAGGTCCCTAGTAGGGGGCATGCAAGAGTTAATCACACATTGATGTTTCTCTCCCTCTCCTTATTGTTCCCTTTCCCTCTCTGTAAAAATAAACAAATAAAAATTTTTTTAAAGGACAACAACCAATTAAAAAAAAAAAAAAACAATCAGAGCTTCCAGAACATTGAACTGTATAGAAGTACAACAACCAAGGAGTTAAAGAAGAAACATTCATCCAGACTGGTAGTGTTACAGAGCAGGGTGGAGGGGGCACCCAATGATACCCCAACCCCGCACCAGGTTTGCTATGCCTGCTGCCAATGGAAAGATGTCTCTCAATGCCAGAGACTGGTGAAAAGGAAAGGAATTATTTATTTACAAATTATACAGGCTTGGAGTAATGACTTAAAGTCTCCTTTAAGATACTAGAGTTCTTTGGAATACCCATTCTCTAGAATACCCACAAACACACACAATCCTTCCTTCTCCCCTCTGCCCAGTCCAGGGTACTGTATCTCAGGGAAAGAAGTAGAAGTCCATGATTCAGGCAGCCCCTCGGTTCCAACTCCATCCACTGTGTTGCCACCGCGATCTCCAGTTAATCCAAAACCATGTAGCACCTTCTCATGGCCCACCAGCAAGAGTCATTTCACCTCTTTTCTTCCAGGAAAAGTCTTTCCTGCTTCCTAGGCCGCGTGGCAAAAGGAGCCACCCAAAGCCACGTTGTCGTCTCTCTGTCTCTCAGGCCTAGAGGTCCCCATTCCTCCAAAGCCTCGCGGTCCAGAGAGTGTTATGGCTGCCGTGCCAGGGTTTAAATCCCCGCGCCAATCTTCCTCTGCAACCCTATTTCTGACTCCTCCTTCAATCCACTGCACCTGTGAGCACTTCATATTCTTCTAGCTTTATTGGGCTGCCATGTTAACTGTGGGCAGGTGTGGCCTCATGGCACAGAGTCAATCATCTCCAAATTCTCATGCAGGCGCTGTGTCCAGGGGGAGTTGCCTCCCAGGTACCTCTTGGGTGGCAGTCACTTCCAACCTCTTGGCTCAAAGCAGAGCCACAGCCATTTAACATATCTATGAAACCAGTTAAAGGTTATAGATATGTTAAATGACCATGCCGGAGGTTAGCTGCAAAGCTGCCGCCATACCAAACAGCTCTGCATGGCCCTTCTCCAGGAGTCCCATTCCCCCCCCCCCCAGTTCATACTTGTACGGGTGAGGACATCCTATAGATATTTTTCTAATATTTCCTGGACACCTTGAGTTCTGGACCCCACTACAAATCCCTATTTGGGCCCACTTCTTGGCTGCACCCTGCTATAGTAGGAGGAGTAGAGTAGGGCAGCTGGGGCAGAGAGGACATGTGGCAAGGTGGTGGCTGTGGACAGGGTGGTCCCACATCTGCGTGCAGATAAACCATGAGGAACAACTAGGGAGTGAGACAGACAGCATGACCCAGAGTTCCAATGCAGGGAAATGAAGCCTCAAAACCTCTGGTTTTAAATCCTGTGGGGGTTGTGGAAGTGAGAAAAGCTTCCAGCCTCACAGGGGAGTCTATTGAAGTGACCCATGGGATCCTAGAATATACACAAACCAACCCACCTGTAAATCAGCACCAGAAAGGCCCAATTTGCTTGTGGGAAGTGGGGGAAGTGACTGAATACTGAGCAAGAGCCAAGCAAGCAGCACTGTTCCCTCTGTGACCCTTCCCCCACAGACAGCACCACAATGCGGCAATACAGGTTGCCCTGCCCTGAAAAATACCTAGGGCTCCACCCCTTAAAATGTAACAGGTGTGCCAAGACAAAGAAATATAGCCCAAATGAAAGAACAGATCAAAACTCCAGAAAAAGAGCTGAGTGAATTGGAGATAGCCAACCTATCAAATGCAGAGTTCAAAACACTGGTAATCAGGATGCTCACAGAAATGAGTGAGTATAGATGCAAAACAGATGAAGAAGTGAAGGTTATGTAAAGTGAAATAAAGAAAAATATACAGGGAACCAACAGTGAAGGGAAGAAAACTGGGACACAAATCAATGATTTGGGACAGAAGGAAGAAATAAACATTCAGCCAGAACAGAATGAAGAAACAAGAATTCAAAAAAAATGAGAAGAACCTCTGGAACAAATTTAAACATTCCAACATCCAAATTGTACAGTTGCCAGAAATAAAAGATCAAGAAATTGAAAACTTATTTGAAAAAATAATAAAGGAGGACTTCCCCAAACTGACAAAGGAAATGGACTCAGGAAGTCCAGGAAGCTCAAGGAGTCCCAAAGAGGTTGGGCTCAAGGAAGCACACACCAAGACACATCATAATTAAATAACCCGAGATTAAAGATAAGGAGAGAATCTTAAAAGCAGCAAGAGAAAAGGAGACAGTTACCTATAAAAGAGTTCCCATAAGACTTTCAGCTAATTTTGCAAAAGAAACCTTATAGGGAAGAGGAGGCTGGAAAGAAATATTTAAAGTCATGAAAAGCAAGGACCTACACCCAAGATTACTCTATCCAGCAAAGCTATCATTTAGAATGGAAGGGCAGATAAAGTGCTTCCCAGATAAGGTCAAGTTAAAGGATTTCATCATCACCAAGCCCTTATCATATAAAGTGTTAAAGGTGCTTATCTAAGAAAAAGAAGATCAAAAATATGAATAGTAAAATGACAAGAAACTCACAGCTATCAACAACGAAACCTAAACAAGCAAACAAACAAAAACCTAAGCAAACATCTGGAATAGGAACAGAATCACAGAAATGGAGATCACAGGGAAGGTTATCAGTGGGGAGAGAGAGAGGGAGAATGATGGAAAAGGTACAGGGAATAAGAAGCATAATTGGTAGGTACAAAATAGACAAGGGGAAGTTAAGAATAGTACAAGAAATGGAGAAGCCAAAGAACTGATGTGTATGACCATGGACATGAACTAAGGTGGGGGAAAACACTGGAGGGAGGGGGGCTGCAAAGCAGAGGAGGATAAAGGGGAGGAAAAAAATGGGACGACTATAATATAATCAATACAATATACTTAAAACATAGTTAGATAATTGGTTAAAGCAATAAATGAATCATTTCAATAAACAGTTAATACCTGAGTAAGAGAACTTTAAAGACTGAATGGGAAAAATAAACAGAATGTTTGACTGGTATGACAGAGAACCAGGGAAATTCCATGAACCAGAAACCAAGCATAGAATGTGAAGGACTAAGAGATATAAACCAAATGCACTGCAATTAATATGCATAATGAAACCTTAGATCAAAGATGTCAAACACGAGGTCTGTGGGTCGAATCCAGCCCTCCACCTTGTTTTATCCGGCCCAGCACCTTGCTTCAACTCAGAGGCAGCACTGAGCTCCTTGCCCCTAGTGAAGGAGCAGTTACATTTATACAGTCCTAAAATTTTATTCGGCCCTTTGAAGGCAACGGCGAGGCTGATGTGGCCCCCAGTTTGAAAATGGGTTTGACACCCTGTCATAGATAATGCCATTGAATTTGGAAATTTAAAGATAATTCTTTGCATTAAAAATTTAGTTGCATTGGATTTCAAACCATCGTGGATGGATTAAAAGGGAATAATTGTGGGAAAATGGAAATAGCATTTGTAATTTGTTATATGGAGATAACTTGCTATATCAAGAAGGAGTGAACATTATGTTTTAAATGAAGATAGGATTTAATTGATTTCTACCTCTAACCCCATTTGACCAAAGGAATTGTGGAACAGTTTTGCAAAGATATATAGTTAGTGAGGGAGGAAAGATTTAAAATGTCCGATGGAATAGTTGATCCAGATTATTGAAAGAGGAGCACCATGATAGACTTAATGATAGACAGAGGGGAGTTAATTTTGAGGATGGACAGAGATGACATTAAAAATAGAATGTTACTCTTAGAAAAATTCAGAAGCTTCGCAGGAAAGAAATTTTGGTAAGAAAAGATGTTAAAATTCAGCTGTGGAAAGTGAAAGCTTTTATATAATTGTTTTTAAGGTTGGGGCATGTGGGTTTGCATTAGAAATTGACCATCTTAGGGAGACCCTAAAAAACTAGGCACTCCCTAATAACATGTGTATATGTGTATCCTGCTGAGACTTATAGCTGGTGTGGAAGACGGGGACATCTCCATTGCCTAATGTATTTAATTTGTAAAGAATGTTGTTGACCAAACAATTTGTCATTTTTATTTAACACTTAAATTTGAGCATATCATCATACTAATGGCTTATTCAAACTCATGGAAAAATACAAACTGTTTGATAATTTGCTGTAGTATGGTTGTATGTCACATAATAATTACCTTTCAAAAGATCCATGTTTTCAAAATGTCCCTGGAGGTCCTCCTGGAGTATGAATCACTGACGAAGTATTGTAAGCCTGAAGGTATAAACTGCAGTTTGATAGTAAGATGCAGCAGCA
>PVJI01013379.1:0-47975 GCA_004026765.1 Micronycteris hirsuta
TCTTTGGAAAAAGGCCTATTCAGATCTTTTGCCCATTTTTTAATCAGATTGTTTGTTTATTTATTTATTTATTTATTTTGCTCTTGAGTTGTCTGAGTTTTTAAAATATATTTCGGATAGTAGCTCCTTATCAGATCTATGATTTGTAAGTATTTTAGAAGGAGCCGAATTTAAATGCAGCGTTCTGGGGAGTCAGGTCCTAACTGTAACTTCCCAGGAACACAGCCTTGGTGGCACCAACCTGTGACGGCTCGAAGCCTCATGTTCTCCATTCACTGGAGACCACAGTGGTGCCTGCTGCAAGATCCAAACCTCAGTCAGGGTGCTGCCCACCCTGCGGCGCCCACCCTGCTTGGGTCTGCCTCCGCAGGGGCCGAGACCACAGGTTTAGGGGCCTGGGAACAATTGTGGGAGCGCGGCAAACTGGGGGGCCCACACCCTTTGGAAGGAGGGAGCAGCCAGAGGTGGGTGAGGGCCCAGAATATTCAGAGAACCAAAATCTGGATTTGTAGTGAGGCCTCCAGATTTTTCAATGTTGGCAACTGAATCAAATCGAAACAACAAAAAACCCAAACCACCACTGTGTGGGCCAAAGGAAGTGGGAATGTGGGCTTCTCTTTCTCCCTTTATTTCAACAGGCCCTGCCCCCCACTGGGTTTGGCTTAGGCTGTGTGCCCCAAGGCCCCTGCTTGCCGGCTGCGGACCCTGAACGAAGGAATTGGGTCTGAATCCCTGGGTGTCTCTCGGTGTCTGTCTGTCTCTGTCTGTCCATCTGTCTGTCTCAGCCTTCGCAGTGCCCTTCCCCTTTCTGTTCCTCAAGGTCCAACGCAGACATGACCTCCTCCAGGAAGTCTTAATAGCACGTTTTACTTTAATGAAAACAAACATCCCACCTGAACTGCAATTTCAGGGGACTCGAATAAACTCAAGGGCAGGGATGAGACCTACATCCTCACCTCAGTGCATGTCCCAGAGCCAGGCTTGCGGCCAGTGTTTTCTGAAAGGGGAGGCAGAAGGACAGACGGCTGTGGGTACTAAGAGCACCCGCCCCCAGCCCTGCCCCTTCGACCCAGCCCAGAGTGGAGGCCCCGTGGGTCTGTATTCTCAGCCTGGCCGTGCACCAATGTCACCGGTGGGAGGCTGCAAAACCCTTGGGCCAGAGATCCTCGTCAAGTGGGTGCAGGCTGGGGCCTGAGCATCTGTGTTTAAAAATCCACCCTGCGACTCTGAGGGCAATCAGGGTATCATGGGCAGGAGAAGGCTGCCATCCTTAGGAGGTCGAGGTCCCCCTTGAGGCCAGCCTGTGGCCCCAGTGGCTCCAAGGGGGTTTCTCAGGGTTTAGACTGTGGGCCTCTGGACGCATCCGTGCCCACTCAGGGTCCCCTAGCCGGGAAGGGCAGGTGGAACGTACCATGCACCAGGCCAAGAGGCTCCCCGGGCCCTCAGACCCCCATCCCCACATCTGTGTAACCTCTGAATTCTCTCTTCCTGAGAAACAGTGGGGAGGGGCAGGACAATCAGGGAAACCTGCAGGGCCACCGAAACTGAGCCCAGTGCCCTCCACCTCCTCAGCTGTGGGGAAAGGGCCCTTCGTCTCCGTGAGGACCAGACTCTGCAGCTGCAACCCCTCCCCTGACCTGGCCAGCCCTCTGCCCAGCCCCTAACTGGAGGGCAGGGTGGGAAGGAGGGGCAGGTAGTGAATGACTAAGGCCAGAAAGGGAAGTGAGTCACTGAGGGCCTGCTCTGTTCAGAGCTTTCTGCAAACAGGACGAGGAGACAGGCAGCGGGACTCTTGACCAGCCTCCTGCTGGGACAGGTTCCCACGCCCAGGAGGTCCCTGCTTCTGGCCTCAGCCTCAGCTGCCCCCTGCATCTGCAGGGGGGAAGGGTGACATTCCAGTCTGCCCACCCAACAGGCACTGGCCACACTGCCCGTGGGTCCACACTCTCCCCCAGTGGAAAAGCCAAACAGAATGAGGGTGTAGGACCAGGTTGGGCCTGGTGCTGAGTCTATTTCCCCACTGCTTGAGCTTCTGAACCGTGGGGTAGTGAGGGGTGTGGGGTGGCAGACACAGGGGCAGGACCAACAGAGGTGAGGGGGTGCACCAGGTCTGGGCAGAGTTGCTGGGAAGGGCCTGGCTCTCTGCCCAGCTACCCAGTAAACATTCACAGGTCCTGCCAAGCCCGAACCCACGTATATCTCCTCCACCTCATTCCTACCTGCTCCGAGCAGGCACACAAGCTGCCTGCCTCCCGTGATTTCTGGGGGCTCTTTGTCCCTACATCTCTGCCTTGATGCTGGGCTGGGCAGCATCATGGCTACCTGGACTGAGCAGGTGGGGGAATGATCATGAAATAATAGCAGTAAAAATGAGGACAAACAACGGCCAGAATGTGGAAGGAACCCAGGTGTCCACTGACAAATAGATAAGCAAAATGGGGTATTGTCCATACAGTGGAATATTATTCAGACATAACAGGAGCGAAATATGACCTATGCTACAACATGGATGAACCCTGAGAACATTACACAGGCCCTAGCCTGGCAGCTCACTTAGTTGGGGCACTGTCCCGACTCGCCAAGGCAGTGGGTTCAGTTCCTGGTCAGGGCACGTACAAGAATCGACCAATGAATGCATAAGTGGAACAGCAAATCAACATCTCTCTCTCTCTCTCTGCCTTCCCCTTCTCTCTAAAATCAATATATAAAAACATAAAATAAAATAAAATAAAAAATTATGCTAAGGGAAATAAGCCAGACCCAAAATGAAAAATGTTATATGATTCCATTTACGTGAGGTACCTAATATGGTCAGATTCATAGAGACAGATTATATGTCACTTGTACTTCAATTAAAAAAAAAAAAGTCAGGCCCGGCTGGTGTAGCTCAGTGGATTGAGTACGGGCTGGGAACCGGAGGGTCCCGGTTCGATTCCCAGTCGGGGCACATGCCTGGGTTGCGGGCCGGGTCCCCAGTGGGGGCCATGTGAGAGGCAACCATACATTGCTATTTCTCCCTCCCTTCTCTCTCTGAAAATAAATAAATAAAATCTTTAAAAAAAAAAAAAAAAAAAAAAAGTCAGAGGCAGAAAGTAGACTGCATGGCGGGCCAGAGGCTGAGAACGGAAGGAATAGGGAATTACGGCTTATGATTACAGAGTTTCTGTTTAGGGTGATAGAAACGTTTTTAGAATAGATATCACAGCATTGTGAATTGTAAATAATGCCACCGAAAACGCCACTTAAAAGCGGTTCAAATGGCCAATTTTATACTATATACATATTTTAACACAATGTTTAAAGAGTATTAATGTAGAATGTCAGAAACCACTGTGCACTTTAGATGGGTGAGTGCACAGTATGCGAATTCTCAATAAAAGAGGCGCAGCGTGGCTGACGTGTCCGGGGTCGAGGGGCCGGGAGAGGCGGAGCCAGAATGCGTGAGAGTTGGGGAGCCCTAACCCCAGTGCTGCGGTGGATCCAATGAGCTAAAGCACAAAAACACTCCCTTCAGGGCCTGGCCCACAGCAGGCACTGGATAAATGAGAATAAAGAAGGAAGCCGGGGCGTGACCCGGGAGGGAAGAGGGACCCAGGTGTTCCCCTGTGTCTGTCCTCCTCAGTCCCACGGCCTTCAGCCGGCCCCCCCCCTTCCCAGTAGACAGAGGGGTAGGGTGCAGAGAGCAGGGTGTGAAAGGAGTGGTAGGTCTCTGGTGAGTGTGTGTGCAGGGCGGTGTGTGCATACGGGGTGTGTACACTGCTGTGTGTGTGTGTGTGTGTGTGTGTATGGGGTTGGTGGGCAGGAGAAAGGTGGGTCAGCCTGGGAAGGAAAACACACAATGAGTGTGCGCACGGCCAGTGCACACCCAGGAAGGGCACATGGGGCTCCAGCAGGAATGTGAGACACGCAGGGAACAGTGACAGCTGACAGCTTCATGCCAGTGGGGGAGGGGGTGGAAGAGCAGCTTTTCCTGGTGGCTGGGGCCATGAGGCCCCCGGAGAGGACACGCAAGGGCGAGGGGCCCCAGACACCTCCCAACCGAAACCCTCTAGCCAGCAGGCAGCCCCAGCACCGCAGGGACCAAGCGTGTCCCCCTTGCCCCCGCTTGCTGCCACACCCAGGGCTGGAGCCCAGCAGAGCTCAGTGCCAGAGTCCACAACATTCCTTGGAGAATCAAGACGGTCAGGAAAGGTGGGCGGCGCTCCCCCTGCCCCTGGGCCAGACACGGTGAGCGGAAGGTGGCAGCACCCTTCCCGGCAGGGCCGGAACAGGCATGAAGCTGGTCTGGGGGCAGAGCTTATGGGAGGGGGCTCCCCAGAGCTGAAGAGGAAGAGGCTGCGGTGGGGGGGGGAGGGATCACAAGACATGACAGAGTCAGCCCCCCAGGGCTGCCTGGGATGCTCCTGTGCAGCCAGGAGAGACGCCCTGTCTGCCCCGCCCCCACCAGGCCAGGCACCCGCCAGCACTGGGGGCCGCTCTGCAGAACCCCCCACCCCCCGCCGGCCAGGACAGCCCCACTCACCCCTCAGGAGACATCCTGGGCAGCCCATCGGCAGAGCCCTCCTGCCCTGTGGCACCTGGCGGTGCGTGCAGGCCGGGGAGGGCGGGGAGCAGGATCCTGCCCACTCAGGGCTCTGCTCCCTGGGCAGATTAGGGACAGGGTGGAGCACGAGGATCGGGCAGTCAGAAAGGGGTTCCCGGAGACAGGGTTATCAGATAAAAGTCAGGGTGCCCAGCTAAATGCAAATTTCAAATAAGCCATGAATCATATTTTAGTATAAGTTGTCCCAGATCACTTTTTTATTAGAAATTCACGTTTAACTGTGCATCCTGTATATCATTTGGCAAGCCTGTGAGGGCACCCCTGGGGGCTGGCAGGGCCCTCCCCAGGAAAAATCGCTCATTCATTCATTGCATTTGGGGTCTGGACTCTGGGCCAGACTGCCTGGGGTCACGCCCCCTCTCAGCTACTTCCCAGCTTGGGGCCTCTCCGAAACGCCGTCTCATCCTATCGCCTCTGTCACAGACTCGTGAGCGTTAAACGAGCTAATATGTGACATGCCTCAGCACAGTGTCATAAAGGTGTTGATTGGTATCCGTCCATTCTGGCAATAAAGAGTCACCATTGAAATCCAGGCTTTGGCAGCAGGCAGGCAGGCAGAGGCTTTGTGGCCTTGAGCCAGTGACTTCACCCCTTCACCTCGAGTTTCTTCTCCTCCGTGAGGTCAGGACAGCAGCAGCGCCTTCCCCTCGGGGCCGACGCTGCGGGGATTAAGCTGGATCTGGGGTGACACGGCCTCAGCACTGCGCCTGGCCTGTCACAGGTGCTCCCTGGGCTCCTCTCCTCCCTCTTCCACTATTCCCTTGCTTCCCCGGGGCAGGCCAAGCCGGCAGCCATCCTGGGGCAGGGACAGGAGAGGGACCCTGGGCTCCACAAATGACTCCCACTCCTTGTAGGTGGCCCTCCCTCCCTCCTCCCCCTCATCCTGGTTCTCCCAGTGTGGTCCTGAAGTCCCTTTGTTTTTTAGGCCCCCCTGAGCCTCTGACTTCTGAGCCATTCCCTGCCCAAGTATCTCTCGTGACCTGATCTGAAATAAAATACGTTCTGTTAGCCTAAGAGGTGTGGCCACGGCCATGGGGGTCATCTCAGGACTACCGTGGTGGAGAGTCGAGGCCTGGGTGTGGACAGACTGAGGGCCTGGGCCCCGGGACACCTGGGCTTCCTCTCCAACCTGTCCTGAGACTCACTGAGGCCTGGGGAAGGGGCATTCCCCACACACTGGACATTCCTCCCTGAGCAGTCACTCAGCAGGACAAGGCAGTGGTGAGGAGGGAGGGCGGCCAGGTGACATTCTGACACCCACACAGTTTGACAGTGTCACTGTGACGGAGTGGCAGAGCTCCTGTGCTCTTACGCAGCCTGGACTCAGCTATAATTATCTGTTTACTCGGGTCTCCTGCCACTGAACTGTGCGCCCCCTACGGGCAGGGCACCACTGTTCATCCCGCAGCCCCAGCCCCCGGCCCTGCGCCCAGCACCCTGGTGGGGCTGAGTGAGTGAGTGCAGAATGAAGAGGCAGACAGCAGTGCAGGCCAGCACCTCTGCCCCCGCCTGGCTCCGCCGGCTCTCTTCAGCTCTCCCCGGCTTTCCTCCTCTCCCCAAGCCACCGCTGCTCCTTGGCCCAGAGAACGAAGGACGCTAACACCCACCGGAGACACCTTTCCAATCCCACCGACTGCAGAGCCAGCCCAGTCTAAATCCTCGGTGGTTCTGGAATCGGTCTCGGCTACGCCAGCCCAAGTCTGTCTGCCCAGCTCACCCCTCAGCCTCCCTCCTACAGGTCTCCCCCTTTCAGCCCTGCCCTCACCCAACCCAGCCCTGCTCGGCACAACTCCTGACCTCCAGAGAAAGCCCTTAAGCCTATAAGGAAGGGCCTTGAGATCTGGCCCTACCTGCCTCTCCCCTTTTGCCTCACTCCAGTCTCTGGCTCCTGGGTGCAGCCAGGGCCCTCGCTGCTTCCCCAGCACCTCACTTGCCCCCTCCCTTCCTAGTCTCCTTTCTTCGCTTCATTGTCTGACCTCCTTCCTGATGCTCAGTTCCCCAGGGGCCAGGACTGTGTCTGTCCTACCCGTTGCTGAATTCCCAGGGCAGAGCATACTGTAGGCACTCAATGAATGTTGAATGCATGCATGATTGATGGAGGGAGGGCAGAGATCACGTCTTATGTCTTCATAAGGAGAATGCCAGGTGTGTTGCTCAGAACATAGTGTCAATAAATTCAGATTGAATGAGTGACAGGAAGTAGCAGTAAGAAAAGGGGGGTAGACAGCAGTAGCAAAAAAAAAAAAAAAGGCAAGACTGGCAATGGGGACCCCTGAATTCTGCCCCAAGATCCACACAGGTCTCCAGGGCAGCCCTGTCCTTCTGTCCCCTCAGCTCCACCCTCCCCCCGCCCCCCATCTCTCCATCATTAACTATTCTACAGACAGCCGTTCTGATACGCCAGTTTCACAGCACTTCACGTTTTACAAAGTACTCACGCCTGTGCCCCCGTCTTTCAAGCCACCTGACCACTGAGGCAGCCCCACTTTCCCAGACTCTGAGGGGACCAGGCGCCGTGTGGAATAACACAGCCAGCAGGCCAGCCTTTGCCTGCCTCTTACTAGCTGTGTGGTTATAGACAAATTCCTCAGCTTCTCTGAGTCGGTGTCCTCATCTGTGACATGGGGATTGTACCATCCACCTGGCAGGAAGGCGAAGACCGGATGACACCACGTATGTAACTACCCAGTGCTGCCTGTCTTAGGAAGATGCCTAATAAGCCACAGTTATATTCCCTTCCCCCAGGGATTCTCCCCAAATCTGAGATGGGAAGTCTGCCTTTCCGATAGTGTTCTCACAAATTAGACCGGTCCTACCAGTGCTGTGCTGCTGCTGCAACCCCTCGGGGGCTGCCAGGTTGGCGGGCTGGCTTGAGAGGTCAGTCTCTTCCACGACTCTTAGGCCCTCCTAAGGGCGGCCAAGAACCCGGGATACCCGGGACCCTCGCAGACTCTAGACGGCACGTGGCGTTGGAAAGGTGGGCGCCCCCAGCCTGTCTTCCTCTTCGGCCCTCAGGGACCCCCAATCCGCGCCCCTTGCCCAGACTCTCAATCCCGCACGCCCCGCGGCCGCCTCCTGGCGGGAAACAAAGGCCATACCGGCCGCCAAGCTTGGGCCCGGGGACCGCGGGTGGCCGCAGGTGCGACCCCCAGATGGAATGATTCGGGCATTGCACACCTCGCCATACTACCCACGACCCCCTGCAGCCTGGGAAGCCCCCTAACGGCTCGGCGGAACACCCCGGCCCTCCCAGGCTGCGCCGAGGGAGACAGTCCGTGCCCACCCGAGCCTCCCCCTCCGGTCACTGACCCATCTTCTTCAGCGCTCGAAGCCCGGGCCTCTTGGTGCCGCCGTCCTGGGTTGCCGGCGGGGGCGGGAGCGCGACGGGCGCTGCGACCTGGGCCGGCACCGGGGGCTCCCGGCGCCGGCGGCTCCTCCAGCGGCCGCACAGCATGCCTCGGTGGGGGCCGGGGCCGAGGCCGGGGCCGGGCCCGGGGTCTGCGCGCGGGATCAGGGCAGCGGGGGCGCCGCTCCGGCCCGGCCCCGGCTGTGCGCGCGGTCGCAGGCGAAGAAACTTAGCGGCGCCGGGAGGGAGTCGGAAGGAGTAGGTATCGGGAGGAGGGAGAATAGAGGGACGAAGTCTGGGAAGGAGGGACGCGGCGGGAGGGGGCGGGGCCGAGGACCGAGAGGGGGAGGTGCGGAAGGAGGGGGCGGGGACTCCGGGACGAGAGGGGGTCCGAGGAGGGGCCGACCCGAGTCCCCTTCGCCCGAGTCTCCGCTTTCGCCCCCTGCCCATGACTCCGTATTTGCCGAGCGGATCCCAGCCTCGTCGGTGACCGGAACCTCCATTAGGGGCACTGGAGGGGACGAGGGTCGTCCTCCCGCACAGACACCTTTCCCCGGACCCCGAACTCAGTACGGACTCAGGACCCCTCCCCACCTTCTCCTCCTCCAGTCCCATCGGGACGCCTCAGAAGGGAGCCAGGGGGAAGACGGGGTCTGCAGGGCGGCTCGTCCCGGGCCAAGGGTACTGGGTCCCGGAGAGCAGATAGGGCCCTGGGAGCAGAGCCGGGCGGCGGGGCAGCCCGAACCGGAGGAGTTGGGGAGCGGGAAGTTGTGGGTGGGGGCACAGGAAGGCTCAAGCTGTGACCTCATAGTATTAACCCTCTCAGCGCCCGGCCAGTTGCCGACCCCTGGGTTGTAAGAGTCTCGCGAGGTTGACTGCTCTGGACTCTACAGTCGTTGGCAGAACTGGGTTCTGGGGTTCGAGGCTTGGAGGGGTTGGCACCCTCACCGGGCTCTTGATCGTCCGGGGACAGTCGCTGCACTCTGCGTAGATGTCTGTAACATCAATCCGTGGTCGAGCGCCGAGTGCAGATTCTAGTGACAGCGTCCAGTGTCCACTTACTACATGTAAAACCACTTGCGTACTTGTTCATGAAGGGTAGGATGGACAGATGACTGCATGTGTGCGCACGTCTGAGTTGTCTGTCGCAAGTGCCCTGGCTCGGAGGCGAAGATCTGGTCGCCCGCTGCCACTCCGCAGCGGCCCAGAGCGTGACGCCGGGACGGGACGTAGATTTATTAACTATTTGCCCCAGGCTCCACCCCATTCTTAAATATCCTCGATTCAGAGATTCCACATGCTGGTTTGGGTCTCCATCCCTCTCTGGATATTCTTTCTGGGAAGTCAAGTGTTCACCTCTGCACTTTTGATCCTGCAATTCCTCCCTCCAGAATGACTTTCCTCATTCTTCTCCTGGCTTAAGCCTTCCAAAACTCAGCCCCGATGCCCCTCCTCCAGAACTCCAGACGCCAGGACTGGACTCCCTTTTTTATCCACAACTACCGGTGTCTGAAGAGACCTGGGTTCAGCTGACTGACCTGATTCCACCAGGGGGCGCGAGTACTCCGCGTTATTTCACTTTGTCCACCAGGAGGCGCTTCCGCCCGCCTCTGACAGCTCAGGGTAGGATTCGCCCCGCCTGATTGGGAGAGGCACAGCTAGCTATTTGCATAATCTTGAAAGGGCCTCGCTGAGTGGCTGGGGTATAAAAGTCGGATCTAAGACGGGCTCTCTCATTGGCTTAAATTCCCCCTCGCCCCGCGTCCCCATCCCGGCCACACTGGGCCGGGAGGTCAGTAGGAAGCCTTCGGCTAGTGGCGAGAAAGGACCCAGGTTACAGGCAGGGGGCTCTGCGGGGTGAGTGCCGGGCTGCCGGGCCGGGGTGCGGAGGCCAGGGTGGGAGGACTGTTCGACCACCTGACTCCTCTTGGCTTGCCCATTCCCTTGTCTAGGAGTTGGAGATGAGCATTTAGAGGGGCACTAAGACCCCTTACCACTTACCTCTCTACCCACCCCCCGAGGACCGCGCCACCCACCCCAGCTGTACAAACGCTGCCTTGGGGAAGAAAAGGGAGTCTCTTCAGGCACAGCTTCTGACCTCCACGGGTATCTCAGGCCTCTCAGGAGCTTAGTTTGCCCCTGTGGAAAGTAGATCAGTGGCTTACGGAGGTGCATGCTGGGGTGGACCCTGGAGGTGTGCTCACATAGAGGTTTGTTCTTGCAGAGTTGCTCAAAAGTAGGGCCTCAGTGCTCGGAGCAGCTAGGAATGGGTACCAAGAATGAAATTCCAGAACCGGACTGCCAGGAACAGTTCCAGGCCGCGGTCAGAGTTATTCAGAACCTGCCTAAGAACAGTGATGGTGAGGGCACGGGGACCTGCATTTGGGGGTCAAGGTGGCTGGGGTCTGTCTCCCAGGAGGTTCTGATCCCTCCAGTTTTTGCAAACAAGTCTCTGCCTGGGCCACTCGGTGGGTCCCCTCTGCCTCCTGCTCCTGGTAGACCCCCTACCATCTCTGCCCTCTCCCAGGGTGGCTCTCCCCCACCTCCATCCTCTTGGAGCTGGGGGTGATGCTCTGCCTTCCACTTCCCAACTTCCTGCCCAGGCTATTACCGCCCCTCCTACGAAGAGATGCTTCGATTCTACAGCTACTACAAGCAGGCTACTATGGGGCCCTGCCAGGTTCCCCGGCCTGGGTTCTGGGACCCCATTGGACGATATAAGTGGTGAGCTCCCCACTTGCTGGGCAAACAAGCCTCAGCTGTCAACCAGCTTCTCATAGCTCTCTGCCCTCAGGGATGCCTGGAACAGCCTGGGCAAGATGAGCAGGGAGGAGGCCATGTCCGCCTACATCACTGAGATGAAGGTGGTGGCACAGAAGGTAGGGAGGGATAGGCTGTGGGCTCCTCCCTGTCCCTAAGCTCCCGGCTAGGTGGCCTGCCCCTCATCCTCCCAGCACTGCTCCCATTGTGCTTCCTGAACGTGGACACTGGGTTGGAATTACCACCTTCATGCTGTCCCCTCAACCCTGTCTCTGGTCTGTGACTGGGCACAAGGTAGAGGGTAAGATGGCAGGAGCAGGGTGGAGAGGCCCAGCTCAAAGGGACAAGAGGGCAAGGGTGGAAGGTGCTAGCTGCTCCCTCAGTAAACCTTATTCCCTACAGGTGATTGATACAGTGCCACTGGGTGAGGTGGCAGACGACATTTTTGGTTACTTTGAGCCCCTGTACCGGCTGATCCCTGACATGCCGAGACCCCCAGAAACCTTCCTGAGAAGGGTTACAGGTCAGGCCCCCAGGATGGGAGCTCCGCAAGTGCTGAGTGAACTGTCATAGGTTTAGGCTGAAAGGGCTGCTCAGCTGGAGGGGGGGCTGGGGGCAGAGGGCTCCAGGTGATGTCCCTCTAAGGACCCCAGCCACTGCCCCTGAGGGGGTGGGTGGGCAGAGGGCTCCAGGTGATGTCCCTCTAAGGACCCCAGCCACTGCCCCTGAGGGGGTGGGTGGGCAGAGGGCTCCAGGTGATGTCCCGGTAAGGACCCCAGACGAGATGGAGTGGGTCTCAGGCAGAGTCCATGACTAATGGGAAACAGAGGTCTGATCTCACTGGGAATTGCCAGCCTTTTCCCACCTGCATCCCTGGGTGCTGTGTCTGTGCAGGTTGGAAAGAGCAGGTGCTGAATGGAGATGCTGGGGCTGCCTCAGAGCCTCCCTGCCTCCCCCAGGAACCAGCACCCCCAAGCCCAGGTCAGTGGCTGGGCAGGAGGGGCAGAGGGCCAAACACAGGCGAGGGTTGGGGAGACCTCCAGGTAGGTGAAGGGGAGGCTGGACGCCACGCTGTGCCCATCATACCTTATGCCCACAGACAGAGACCTATGCTCCAGGGGAAGCCAGGAGGAAGGTTCTGGGACTCCTGTTCCAGGGCCTCATGTCTGGGACCCATCTGTGCCTCTTGCGGCAGTATCTCTATTGCCTCTGCCCAGTGCGGCGCTCCTCCCCTCCCTCTTGTCACTAACCTACCTACCCCCTCCCTAGAGTCTCAGTCACACAGGGACCTGGACTCCGAGGTTTTCTGTGATTCTTTGGAGCAGCTGGAGCCTGAGCTGGTGAGCTAACCCCTTGTACCCGCCCTTTCCCACCCTACTGCGCCCCAGCTGTTCTCACTGCTCCCCTGGGACCTTGTAACTCATCTCAGCAGGTCTGGGCAGAGCAGAAGGGCGCCCCTGGAAGAGAGCCTGACAACAGAAACAGCCCGGTGCCCCCAACAGAGAAAGGTGAGTCACTGCTTGACCCTTAACCCCCAACTGCCCTTCCCCATGGTTCTAGTGCCCCAGGCCTTCCCCTGGCTGCCCTCTTGGGGCAGAGATGAAAGTCCAGCTCTGGGCACTGGAAAGAGCAGCCTCTGCCCGAGAAGGGTTGCCAAGCGGCCAGATGCCAGCCTGGATGGGCAAAGTCCTTGTCTCGCCTCCTCTTGCTGAGGGCCCTCAGTCAGGAGCCACCAGGCACTAAGTAAGGGCAGCTGGGGCAGGAGGGGCTAGCCCCCCACACAGCTACAGGTGCGTGGCTTTGGGAGTCATTCTCTTTCTCTGGGTCTGTTTGGGACTTTGAAAGGACAGTGACTTCTGCCCTATCCCCTTCTATAATTTCCAGTGTGCCATGTCCCATAAAGGGCACTTTTCATATATATTCTTTTGAGCCAGCAGCCCTGTGAGGGAGATGACATGGTCTCCTAATCTTCAGATGACAGAATGAGGCTCAGAAAAGTTGCTGACTTGCCCAGAGTGGCACAGCTGCCCTTGGTAGACTGTCACTCAGCCATGTGGCTGGACTCTACAAAAGTCGTACTTGGTAGGAGGGGTTGTGCCCTACTCTCAACTCTTCCCTGGGCCCCACCCAGCCTGCCACCACCCTACCCCTAGCTGAGTTACCTCCTGAGTCCTCTTCCTTATGTGTCTGTTCTCTGCAGAGGGGTTGAAAGGAAGCCTGCCCGGGCCCCGGGAATTGGACACGTGGCTGGTGGGGACAGTCCGAGCTCTGCAGGAGAGTATGCGGGATGTTCAGGGGAGACTGCAAAGCCTGGAGAGCATGCCTGGCCCCCCCAAGCAGGTGAGCCCCTCTCCCCCAAGACCCAGGGCAAGATTGGGGCAGAACTCTGAAGGCCTCTCTTCTGGGCTCCTCATCCAGTTGCTGCTTTGACCCCACATCTCCACCTGCCCCCACACTTGCCCCCTCTGGAGAGCAGTGTAACTGTCCAGCAGGGAGCTCAGGGATCTGAAGTGCTTCCTCCTGGGAGAGTGGGAAGGGCCCTCTTTTCCTGCCCTTACCTCCCTTTGCCTGTGGAGACACTGAGCAGGAGCACTAATTCCAACCGGATGTGTCTGCTCTTTGCATTGAGGCTGGGGGTCCCTGCTGTTCCTCAGTTAGGACTTCTGTCCCCAGACTTAGGTTTATCCCCAAACGATCCAGCCCTCTCATCCCTTACTCCCTTCCCCTCCACTCTAAGATCCGCTTGCCCCTTATACCTCAGCCTCTTGCATTTCTGGAGTCCCAGCTGTGTGCTAAGTACGATTAGTTGCATTATCTCACTTAATTCACAAAACGACCCTATGAAATAGAGGTTCATTCCCCTATTACTGATAAGGAAACTCAGGCTCTGAGAGGCTGAGTAACCCACCTGGTG
The DNA here is from genome assembly GCA_004026765.1 of Micronycteris hirsuta. Taxonomy (NCBI): domain Eukaryota; kingdom Metazoa; phylum Chordata; class Mammalia; order Chiroptera; family Phyllostomidae; genus Micronycteris; species Micronycteris hirsuta. Next base: position 13,624 of record PVJI01013379.1, read on the forward strand.
GCACACAGCCTGGAGGAACCTCACAGAGCTGCTGTGAGGGTTAGATGAGATAATGCATGTAGGTACTTCTCCAGTACCTCCTGGAATGCAGTTCATTGTTATTAGTGTCAGTATTGAGTGATGGAGTTGTATTAGTATTATTAGCATTAAGTGATAGGCCCTAGGTCTATCTCCCTCCAAAACTGGCACCCACCATTAACCCTGAGTGGGACTGTTCTTGAGAAGCCTGGGGTGGTGGGGGCAGGTGAGGGCTGAGTTGCTGGATGAGGGGGGTGGTCACTTGAGTGACCCCTAGTACCCTTGGCACAGTTAAGTATCAACGAAGGTGGCAGGAATTTCCTTACCTTCACAGTGGCTAACATTTCAACACCCCCTCCCCTGGCTTTTTAAAATTTTGTTTACCTTTTCCTAATTGTATATGCTGACAGTTTTAAAGATTTCCCCCCAGAAATACTTGGGTCTGCATCTCTAAAAATAAGAACACTCTACTACCTTATTTTATCACACAGTCATCCCTTCATATCATCAGCCAGTCCACACTCCAGTCTCTCCTTTTCCAGCTGCTCTGCCTGTCGTCCTGCCTAGGAGCACATGCTGCAGCCAGTTCCTGTCCTTTTAAGGCTCTTGTGATCTAGACCAGTCCATGTTCCTTGCTATTGCCTTGCTAGTGAGACTCAGCCAGTGGTCCTGTAGAAATGTTCCATTTTTTGCGCGGGGGGGTGGTGGTGGTGGTCTGTCTGTGTCCTTGTGGCTAGTTTATATGACCAGGTTTCATCAGAGGTGATGTCCTTCACACCAGGGGATACACATCTGGATGTACTGCCACGAATGATTCCGACATGGACCACTCGCGTGGAGAAAGGGCTGAGGGTCTCATCCCGCCATTGTGAGGTCACATTTTGCTTTTGGAGCCAGTGAAAGTCCAGCTCCCTGTCCACCCCATTTGTCACACAGGTTTTGACAACAGTTGATAGATAATCCTTGTGTAAATCAATAATTTATTTAGTGGTTGCCAAGAAAGTTTACTTCTAAATTCTTTTATTCCTTTAAAATTTATTAGCTGTTACTTTTCCGTAGTTGCCTTGACCATCTAGGATTTCCCTGAAATACAGTGCCTTGTGAAAAAGCAGAATAAGTGCTTCATTCTCTTGAATTCTCTCTTTTTAAAGTAAGGAGTTGATTTAACAGCCTCAGTGGTGACAAACCTCCAACTTTCTCTCTTTTGAGTGTCAGTGCGGACTCCTGGGTTTCAGGCCCAGTATTTCAGTCCACTGCCATCACCCTTCTTTCTGAGGCTCAGATCATCACAGCTCTGGCCAGTGGAGACCCTCCCAGGTTGGGGCCTATCACACCCTCGTGAATCTCTGAAAGCCTCCTTGCTTTCTGGCACAAGATGTCCCGCATTCACCTCTGCCTTTCCTACTCCAGACCTGGAACCGGCCACTTCTCCAAGGAGCCCTGGCTTCCTTTAGCAAAGAATATTTAGACTAAAACCTGAGCACTCAGGTCCTCCTTTGAAATAGGTGGCACATCCTTTACAATATGGGGTCTTCGGGCCACACCAGCAGGGCCATTGCTCTGTGGCGCAGAGGAAACGGCCCAGAAGTCAGTCCTTCTACCCGCCTGGCAGCCCCGCCCTCCTCCAGCGCTCTTGGCACTTAAGTTGTCCTGGAAGGAGGTCATGGGAGTGAGTACAGCTAATCTGTCAGGGATACACCAGGAACCCCAGGATCCCTTCCCTTCTAGTGGTGCAGATATGGGGGCAGGGGCTTCTCTGACCCAGTCCTCACAATCTTAAGTAGAAACTCCCACTGAGTTCTGCAATCAGGTTCCTGAGGAGGGCCCAGTAGGTGCCGAGGCGTGGGCTGGCCCCTGACTCCCTCCCTCCCTCTTGACAGCAGAGACCCGCATCCAGTGCTCGGCCTTGGCCCCTCAGGCTCTCGGGTCCTACGCTGCTCTTCTTCCTCCTGTGGCCCTTCATTGTCCAGTGGCTCATCAGACAGTTTCGGACCCAGAAGAGGTGACTCTCAATGAAGGAGTCTCTGCAGCCAACGGAGGAGGCTGAGTCCCGTTCAGCCGTGCCCTGAGACTTCCTGGGGTTTAGAACAGCATTAATCCCCGCCCCCACACCACCACTACCAATCAGTGTTTGCCTCGGCACCCCTCCCCTATTGAGGGAGGGGACAAATAAGACCCCACCTTTCCCGGCAGCTTCATAAGGATGCTTCTCCCCGCCCCTAACCCACCCCAGGTTTCCCTGGAAGGTTGCTTTTGTGGTGCACTTCCTAGGTTCTGGGTTGGCCTGTGACTCAGGGGCGGGGCCGCCGTGCCTCAGCCCCTGCCCTCCCCACCCCCTAGGTCACCTGACTCTTCTCCTACCCCAGCCTCTCCCTGTGGAGGCTTAGCTCTTGGGCAAGTTGGAACTTGGGCCGGGTCCTGGGATTGGCTGGCGGGGAGGCTTTGGGAGGGAGGCCAGGAGGCCCCGCCAAGCTGGGGGAAGGCAGAGAGAACAGGCCCCAGGGGAGGGGCGTGAGCTCCGTTTGCTAGCCTGCCTTTCCCCACATACACTCAGGACGTCTTCACTGAAGATTCGCTTACAAATGAACATTTCACTAAATAAAATAAAACCTTAATCTTCTGCCATCAACGAAGTGAAGCAGAAATCGAGTCTGGAGAGCGTGAGGCACAGTCTTTTCCTTGCTCTCCACCACCCCTGTCCCTTCGGACAGCACAAGAGGCTACTGGTTGGTGTTTTCTAAGAGGAAAATTGTCCCTCCTCTCTGGCCAAGTTTAGGGAACACAGAATGCAGGGTCTTGAAGAAAGGCGGAAGCAGAGGAGAGGAGGGGTGTCACGAGAGAGGTGGAGCTGGGGCTTTGGGAGGAGGGGCACGGGCCACACCCACCGCAGGGTCAGGGCCAAGGGATCAGTCCTACCCACCTCTCCCTGTGTGTGTTAGGCGGAGGGGTGGGGGTGCGGGCTGCGCGCCCAGGCGTAGCTCTGTCAGCACCGCAAGACAGGGACGTCTGCCCCCTTCTCCAAGCGTTGAGCTTAAGGTTGGGGTCCCGACATCCTGGCCCCGGAAGTACCCATTGCTCGCTTACCCCTCAGCTCCTTGCTCCCGGGTGCCCCCTTCCTGTGAACCCCGTGCTGGGCCTTTCCCAGGGAACTTTCTGGAAGGCAAAGACCAAGCAGGAGCCTCCCCAGGCTCCCACCCTTGGGCGAGGGTGCGGGGAGCCCCCATAGGGAGAAGAGCGCCAGCGTGGGCACAGACCTTTGGGTGATGCTGTCTGCTCCGACACTGAATTTTTCTCACTGCTTGGCAACCTTGGCCTTACTCTGGTCAGCACCAACCCTGCTGCCTAGGCCGTGTAGGTGCTGCAGAGGCCACTGGCCAGTTCTCTACCTGAGGAGAGCTGCAGCAGCCTTGAGGCCCCTGTAGCTGCTACCACCTGGGACCTCGGGCCTTTCTGTCCCTCGGTGAGAGGCAGTTCTGATGACCCCTCCTTGGAGATCCTTAAACTCCTGAGTTATCTGGGTCAACTCGTCCTTGCCAATTCTCCCAGGCTTGCCCCACTGGAAGCCACGGTCACTCTTTGACCCTCGCTCCTTTTCTCAAAGTGGCAACCCTCAGAACAGACACGGGGCCCTGTGGCTCCACAGCTGGCCCAGCGTTATAAGCAACAGCAAGGCAGCAAGAGAGGGACCAAACTGGTGCTGGGGATGCAGGCGTGGGGCAGAAGCCAGCTCCACCACTGGCATACACTAGTTGTATGACTTCCCGCAAGGCTCAGGTCCTGGGTGATCTTGTTTGCAAAATAAGGATGAAAATGCCTTTTTAAAATGACCAGGACACCTGAAATACCAGGCAAAGGGTAAAAGGCAGCTAATAAGTGCCTGACCTCCCATTTGATAGAATTCTGGAATTCCACAACCTAGTAGTCCGGGCACCCCTCCCCAACATGACAAATGAGCCCACACAGCTGAGTCCTGTCCAGTAAACTCAGGCTGGGCTCAGCTATACCTTCCAAAGCCCTGATCAAGAATAGACACTGGTCCTCTGGAGTCTGAAAATGTGGAAACAAATTGGAGGCCTGACTTCCAGAGTGAGGGGCAGCTCTTGCTTCTAAGGAACCATGTGTGTTTGACTGATGAAGCAGCACAGAAGGCAGGCTCTTCACATGGTCTTGAGTTCTTGGAAGCTCAGGGAAAATAGGCTGGGATGGTCAATGTCAAAACATCTGGGCCCAGCTGGTGTAGCTCAATGGACTGAGCGCGGGCTGGGAACCAAGGGGTCCCGGTTCAATTCCCAGTCGGGGCACATGCCTGGGTTGCAGGCCAGGTCCCCAGTGAGGGCCATGTGAGAGGCAACCATACATTGCTCTTTCTCCCTCCCTTCTCCTCTCTCTAAAAATAAATAAATAAAATCTTAAAAAACAAACAAACAAAACATCTGGCTGTACCCTAGAGGCACTCTGGCTTGCCATCTCCTTTTGGGCACTCACTACCACTTTCTCACAAAACCAGTCTTGAATTCCCCAACAAGTCCTTTCTTTGGACACGGTGCTTGCTCTTCATAAAATGCCTTTCCTTCATGCCACTTTGCCTGAAAACGATTCAGCCTTCAGAGACAGGTAGTAAGTTACTTCCCCTTGAAACCTGTACATAATTCCCAACTCCTGAGCAGCTTGGCTCACAAACCCCACTGGATTTTTGTCACCTGCCATTTTGGCTCCCTGTGGTTTGATGGCCTTTCTACACAGTCCAGGAACAGCAAAGATGACGTTATTTGCCCCTCTTTAAAAAAAAAAAATTAAAAAAAATTATTTCTAGAGAGAGGGGAAGGAAGGGAGAATGGGAGAGAGACATCAATGTGTGGTTGCCTCTCATGTACCCGATATGGGGACCTGGCCCACAACCCAGGCATGTGCCCTGACTGGGAATTGAACTGGCAACCCTTTGGTTCACAGGCTTGCACCCAATCCAGAGCCACACCAGGCAGGACATACCCTCCTAACAAATCTTTACTAAATGAAGAAGGACCTGACTTAGGCTGAAGCTGTTAGGAATGTAAAGGAACTAAGCCCTGGCTGGTGTAGCTCAGTGGACTGAGCGCAGGCTACGAATCAAAGGGTCACCAGTTCAGTTCCCAGTCAGGGCACATGCCTAGGTTGCAGGCCAGGTCCCCAGTGGGGGCCATGTGAGTGGCAACCACACATTGATGTTTCTCCCCATTTGTTTCTACCTCCATTCCCTTCTGTCTAAAAATAAATAAATAAATAATGTAAAAAAAATTCTATTAAAGGAACTAAATACAGAGTTCTTGAGAAACAAGGGAATTCTGTGTTTGTGACAGAAAAAAATGGCACAGGAGGTCACAAAGACCTTCGCACTAACCAGAATCATCACTTAGTTGCCATGTGATCTTTGACAAGTCACTTAATTTCTCTGAATCCTAGAGATTTCTTATGTCTAAAATGGAGACAGTAATTCCTGTCCTGCCTGGGCTGTGGTAGGATCAAATGGTTCTGTGGTAAGAGCACGTACAGTGGATGCGGTTGGAATGTCAGCCATTGCTAGTAAGGAAGGAAGAATAAGAATGGGTCACTAGGAATGTGGCAAAAGGGAGAAGTTAAGATTAAACCGGACTTTAGGCATAAGTGATTAGATTGAAGGGTTTGGGCTACTCCCAGGCTGTCCCTTGACCAGATGCTTGGAATCTGCAAATTTCTCTCAAGAACAAGTTTTCTCCCTCTCCCCATGAGTCTACCCTACAGTCATGAGCCAAAAACTCCTGCCTCCCGTTTCTGGGCAAGGCCTCCTCCTTACTCTCTGGCTCTGCTTCCCTCCCGCGGATGCCCAGTGATGACGAAGAGCCTCTGGGGGTGATACCCCCTTCTCTCTTTCTCTGTTAGCCAGGAGAGACTATTTAAATTTACTATTAATTTCAACCCCCTCCCCAACAACAAGGTTCATTAGTTGGCGTGGACTTCCCTGTCCATCTCGGGAAATGCTCCAGGTGGGCTTGGAAGTGAACAGACCAAGTCATCCCCAAGAGGCCATTTTCTTCGATGGAAGCCGAGGCCCTTGGGTGACGCCTTCCTGCCTCGGGTTTCCAGGGAGCTCTGGTCGCACACACCGCGCTTCCTGGTTTCCAGCCCAGAAAAGAGGCTCAGTCGCGGCCCACCATTTTGCGCTGGTCCCTGGGGCGGCAGCGGCCCTGAAGGGCTACATAATGGCTGGGACTCGGTCATTTTCGCCCCTAGGTCTGGAGGCCAGTGTGAGGGTGGACGTCACTCAGGACTCGAACCTGCTTTCTCATCTTCTGAGGCCTAGTCCGAGATTGATTGCTAACAGTCATACTGTCCCTTTAAGGCGGCACTTTTTATTCCTCATTTGTTTACTTCTTCATGCGCTTTTCATGTTTTCACAAAATATATTCAAATACCCGTCCGCAAACATCAGTCCCAGTCACTAACCACACACTTTGAAACCATTCCTGTAATATTAAGAATCAAGTGTTACCATCCCTATGCGGACATATCTCTTTATTATATTTATTTTTTTTTTACACTTTAGGGACTACTTTTTAGGAATAAACCATTTCTGCTAAAGTTAACAAATGTTTGTGACTTTCAGAACCCTCCACTGAGAACAGAAAACGATAACGGGCTTTAAGACGCACCTTTTCATGGAAATATTCTGTGCGGGCCTTCACAGATCATGGAATCTTCTCGTATTCCTGAAGCATAATGGTATGGTCCAGAACCCGCCCCATCTTCTCTGTGATTGGCATTCCTTCCTCGGCGATACGTGTGACTCTTGGCCAATGGTCGCTCACGTTTCTCCAGCGAGGGATAAGGGATGGAGGGAGGCAGCCTGGAAGACGCCCCCTACGCGTTCTGAGATTGGCTACGTCGCACGGCGCGTGAAGACCGCGGGCCTGAAAGATGGGAACTACGAGTCCCAGCTTCCTGCAACGAAGACCCCCATTACGCATGCGCATAGGCGGGGCGGACAAGCGTCTATATAAAAGCGGCGCAGAGAGCTAGGAGACAGCAGTTGGAAGTTGGCAGGTGGAGAGGCAGGTTGGGAGGGGAAGTTGGGGGAGGAGGCGGAAGAGGAGCTGTCGGAAGGGGGAGGGAGGGAGGAAAGAGGCGGAGGAGAACTGAGCTGAGCAGAGCATCGAGCCAAAGGGGAGATGAGTTTGTCTGTCCTCGGATGAGGCTCCGGGCCGGCCTAAGGAACTGGAAGCTCGGGTTGGAGCGACACCCGTGGAAGTGGGAGGAGGTGGCTCTGGGACCTTAACCCCTTGTGGGCTCTGCGGCAGGGGATTTAACCCTTTGTGGATCCAGCCCTCGGAGGCAGCGTCATCGGGTAGCTTTAACCCCTTCGGGGCTAGGTTTAACCCATTGGACTTGACCTCATCTTCTAGCCCACCAGTTCTTCCATCGTGGGGGCGCTCTGTGGCGAGGCTTGAGGCCGACCCTCTCCGCACATTACGTACTGTTCCTGCTGCTGCACCCCCTTGGACCTGCTAGCTGGTCGCACTGTGGCGCTTAACCCTTTACTGTCTTGAGCTCCCCCAAGTTGCATTTGGAGTTTGCTGACAGGACTGGCTAAAGGCATCACTGCGGGAATTACCGAAGTGGACTCTGTTGGACATTTTTTCAAAGAAAAGAAAAACCTCTTTTCTCTTCAAGGACTTACAGCCAAAATTCTTCAAACTTCGAGAAGAGGACTCTGTTAGCCATGGCCGAGCCACTATTGTCGAAATATCAGCACCAGCTTCAAACCAGCAACTGTACAGGTGCTGACGCTGTCCAAGAAGAGCGGAACCCCGATCGCCCCCCAGGTGCTGAGGAGCGGGCGCCAGAGGACGACAGTAGGTGGCAATCGAGAGCGTTCCCCCAGTCGGATGGCCGTCCAGGGCAGGAGGGGGAAGGGAGCCCGGAACCCCATTCGCCTCTGCAGACCCAGGTCTGTCCAGAAGCTGGCTGCCCGGGAGCGGACGAAAGGGGTCAGAATGGAGACGAGTTGTCCACTGGCGGAGCATCCCCGCTGGCAGCAGGAGGGGAACCCAGGCCCGAGGCTGAACCGCTCGCTCAGCCTTGTCATGACTCGGAGGCCAACAAGTTGGGGGCTCCAGCCGCTGGGGGCGAGGAGTCGTGGAAACAGCAGCAGAGACAGCTAGGCAAGAAAAAACATAGGAGACGCCCTTCCAAGAAAAAGCGGCATTGGAAACCATACTACAAGCTGACCTGGGAGGAGAAGAGAAAGTTTGACGAGAAACAGAGTCTGCGGGCCTCGAGGATTCGAGCCGAGATGTTCGCGAAGGGCCAGCCGGTCGCGCCCTATAACACCACGCAGTTCCTCATGGATGATCACGACCAGGAGGAGCCAGATCTCAAAACCGGCTTCTACCCCAAGCGAGCCGCCGCCAAATCCGACGATACCAGCGATGAGGAGTTTATGGAAGAGGCAGGCGAAGAGGATGGGGGTAGCGACGGGATGGGAGGAGACGGCAGCGAGTTTCTGCAGCGGGACTTCTCGGAGACTTACGAGCGGTACCACGCGGAGAGCCTGCAGAATATGAGCAAGCAGGAGCTCATCAGGGAGTACCTGGAGCTGGAGAAGTGCCTCTCGCGCATGGAGGACGAGAATAACCGCCTGCGGCTGGAAAGTAAGCGGCTGGGCGGCGACGACGCGCGTGTGCGGGAGCTGGAGCTGGAGCTGGAGCGGCTGCGCGCCGAGAATCTCCAGTTGCTGACGGAGAATGAACTGCACCGACAGCAGGAGCGAGGGCCGCTGTCCAAGTTTGGAGACTAGACTGCAACTTTCTGGGGGGAGGGGGCAAAGGGGACTTTTTACAGTGATGGAATGTACCATTATATACATGTGTATATAAGACAGTGGACCTTTTTATTATGACACGTAATCAGAAGAGAAAATCCCCCGGCTTTGGTTGGTCTGGTAAATCTAGCTATGATGTAGCCTGCGTACTTTTTTCCCTGTTCTTTAATTATGTGAAACTGAGGGATGCTTTACTTTTTTTCCTTTTAGATTTTTTTTTATGTGTGAGTAATTTGACCAAGTTATAATGCATTTTCTGTTAAAAATTCTCTCCTTAAACAGAGCTATAAGGTGGCCAAATCTGAGAACCATTAAATTCATTCTAGTTATAATAAATTTAATATTTGTAAATGTTACATAGTTTTAAGTGTGATTTCTAGAGCTAATAAAAAATAGTACTGACTTACGCGACTGCATTTGGGAAGGATAAAGAAATCATTAAATATGTTAGTTTGGGAAAAAATCTTTAATGGAAGACTTTTAAATTTGTCCATTTTCTCCTTGAATGGATTTTAGTGTGCTACAATATACAGTTCAGGCAAAATATAAAGATTTAAATAGATTCAAACTGAAGTGTGCTTGCTTTCTAGTGCCTTGGCTTTCTTTCCTGATGTTGGCGAAATAAACCAGTGTTGGGTGTTTGGGGAACACAGTGGCTCCAATGAGTAGCTTAAAATTTCATTCTGCTTATCAATAGCCATTTGAAAGTCTTAACAAAAATGTAAATCTAATTGGGCAGTTTGCTAGACAATTGACAGCCTCATTTCATTTCTGCAAGTAGGTTTTTAGTAATACCCCCCTCCCCCTCGCGGCAGGAAGGAGTTCCTGGATGCCTGGAAGAGGCTCTTGGTAAACCTACTGCTTAGCACAAGCAATGGTTGGATAACTTTGTGGGACAGCTCTTTACATTAAGATGTTTAGACTAGGGGATATTGGATTTGTGGAGAAAACAGCTGTTTGGGGCATTCCAAGGATTTACCCTGATTATCCAATATTGGTGCTCCCTATGCCAAAAAAGAACGGGAGCTGTCCACCTTTCCATGAGGGCCAAACTAAAATTAGAAATGCCCCCTCACTGCAAATCAAACTTAGTTTCTGGTTAGGGAGCTAAATTAACTCCTTGGGGGCAGAGTGGTCACCCTGCACATATTCCCCATACAGCCGCTACTCTGTCTCCTAAACGGTGCTGATAGCAGTTTTTGAATAGTTCTACTCTTGAAAATGCATGGAGGCCCTGGGAATTAATTTCTGCCGCCAAAATCAAAATAAGAAATTATAAGGCTCTTCTCTCCTGTCACCATGGATAGATAACTCAGCCCATCTTCACCTGCCCTGTGTTTCCTTAGGGCAATTGCACTACTCAAATCTCTAGAACAGGAGTTCCTTAACTTGGGGTCCACAAACCCCATAAAATTACATATAGACTCGTGTTACATGTACATGTATCTGGGGGAAGGGTTCAAGAGAATCATGAGATTGTCAAACTTGCAGAAGGTTAAAAAACCCCTGCAGAGAAAGGGAGAAAAGCCTCCCATTGAGAAGCTTCCTTTTGCAGGTAAATGAAATAGAGGTGGTGGAAACTTCAAGAGTGGAATGTTCCTTATGATGCAAAAGGAGCATACACAAATCAATGAATCAAAGAAAATTGATGGTCAAGACTGACTGGCCCTCAAAGCTGGATTGAGCTGGCCTTATTCTGGCAGATGGTTCACTGGAGACAATGTATGATCAGTTTTCTTTTGGTCTAAAGATGACATTAAATGTCTAATTTGAAATACTTTTCTTCGTGTTTTTAATATTCCTTCTCCTATGACATCATGCAGCAGTCCCAGAAACCCGGTTGCTAGGTGGAAAAGCAGCAACACTGCCCTCTGGCTTCACAGTGCAGAGCAGAACCCTCATTTTGATTGCACTAGGATGCAGCAGTGATAACCTCTGATGATTTCAGAACCTGAATAAGAATCTTGTTTCCCTTACATGTTTCCCTTGGCGAGACTTTATACGTACATTCATCATCACAAAAATCAGCGTACATATTACTCCTAGGTGACAAATGCAGTGCAGTTTTTAAAAATATACAAATATTTGAAGTAACTCAAATTATTTTACCTTGAGCTATAAACTTTCTGGATTCTGCTTTCAAAAGCACTGGCATTTTACTATATTTATTACATTTCTCTTCTTTGAATGATAAGGTTTATGTGAAATGAATTTCCATCAACACTTACACGCTGAAACACTTGATTAGCATATTGCTCTCAAGGCAGAACACTCTGAATTACCAGGGGGTTCTGATGACAAATGATCCTCAAGTCCATGCTAGCCTTTCATTGAAGTGCTCCCTGCCCAACATTTCAACTGAGCTGCACAAAAGACCATATTCACACATTAGCGATTTAAGTTTGTTCCCTTTTTAATACTACGGGGGCCTGGGTATCAAGCCAGGGCAAAGCACTTCCCAAACTCTGAGACAGTTGGCTGAACAGCTTAATTCTTTGAGTAAGGAAAACTTTTCCAAGGCTAGTCTATAACATAAAAAAGACTCTCAGGAGACAGGTCCCTTTAGATTTCAGTTTGGAGAGAAAAAGTCACGGAGTTCCAGACTGGTTTAGTCTGGAAAACAGACCAGGTATCTCTCTAAAGAGAGGAAACATGGTAAAAAATTACACCAGACTAGGGGTCAAAGAACCAGGGTCCCAGTCATACCTTTAACATATACTAGTACTGACAATCCTGGACACATCTTTCAAACTCTCTGCGCCTCATTCTTCACCAGCTAAATGGGGCTATGCCTACTTAACATAACTAAGGATTAAACAAGATAGTATAAAATGTGCTACGTGTGCATACAGCAGTTGCCCATTTGATCAATATTTTTAAATTTTCACTTCAGGGTTTATAAAAATGTTATATACATTAAAAAATGCTTTGCTTAGGGAAATGCAAATAAATATATTTTATCCTAATGGCTTCATAAGTTAGAGAAACCAAAGAGAATCTAGGAAATTAAAAAAAAAATCCACAACCCAAGATTTTACCGTCAGAGAGTAAAGAACTGGCTAAAACCCTGGCTGGGTTGCTCCGCTGGTTGGAGCATCATCCCGTGCACCAAAAGGCTGTGGTCTGGTCCCAGGTCAGGGCACAAACCTAGGTTGCGGGTTCCATCCCCTGTCGGAGCATCTATGGGAGGCAACCAATCAATGTTCCTCTCTCCCTCCTTTCCTCTCTAAAATCAATAAAAAACGATCTCGAGTGTGGATTAAAAAAATAAAACTGGCTATATTTAGTCAAACATTAGGTAATACACTACAGGTGTCCCCCTGGCCACTTACATGCATAACAGCTGGCAACAAATATTCACAACAGTGTGATAGAAAAGTTGGCTAGAGTAAAGATAGTACTTGTACCTAATTAGGTACACTTGCATGCATGTGGGTTTTTGGTTTTTATTAAGATTTTATTTATTTTATTTTTAGAGAGAAGGGGACGGAAGGAGAGAGGGAAATATCAATGGGTGGTTGCCTGGGGACCTGGCCTGCAACCCAAGCATGTGCCCTGACTGGGAATCGAACTGGCAACCCTTTGGTTCACAAGCTGGCACTCAATCCACTGAGCAACAGCAGCCAGGGCAGTTTTTGTTTTTTTTTGTTTTTTTTTTTTTTTAAAGATTTTATTTTTATTTATTTTTAGAGAGAGGAGAAGGGAGGGAGACAGAGAGGGAGAGAAACAGCAATGTATGGTTGCCTCTCACATGGCCCTCACGGGGACCTGGCCTGCAACCCAGGCATGTGCCCTGACTGGGAATCGAATCGGGACTGCCTGGTTCCCAGCCCGCGCTCAATCCACTGAGCTACACCAGCCAGGGCCAGTTTTTGGTTTTTAAAATAACTTTTTTTCACATTTGACAAGATCACTGGAATAAAATTCCACTTTCTAGTCTTTCTTACATAGTGTAAATTATTGATGCTAGGATGAAAAATAATTTTTAAAAGGATCAAATTCAGGACCTGAACACAGTGGGGTCTGCTGACCAAACTGTAGTAGTCATACTTTGCAAGTGGGACAAAAATCTGTGGTCTAGCGGGCAAAGATTCAATCTTTGCCAGCTGCCGTTGAATTTGGAAAGCTGACAACCTCACTCTCTCGTTTTGAAAAAAACAAAGCCTGGGTTTAGACAGATCAGTGCTGTAGCTCTCACAAATCCTCTGGACTAAACTTTTTTTTTTTTTTAGAGACAGTTCAATTATTAAAATTCTTTCAAATGGTTGAGATGCTACAGGAAACTCTTAGTCTTTTGAAATAGTGTGATCATTCAATACAGCACCAAGAGGAGTTAACATTGGCTTACACATTTTTTTTTCAAGAGCAAACATTCAGAAGGGAATTTTAAACACTCGTCTGAAGTCACATTCTACTTGACATATTCACTGACTCTGTGTGAAGTGTTAAAAAGCCCTGGGTCTGCAGTGAGCAAAAAGAATATTCCTGAAGGAAAATATGGGAGCTTTACAGTACTCTGTGCAAAAGATTTTGAGAAAATGATAGCTACTCTTGTAAGCTACTCAGCTGAATTTGTCCTAACCTCCACAGTCAGTGGAGGAGGTTAATTTGAACTTCTGAAATCTGCTCCAAACATTCAATTCTGCATATATGGATAACTCTAGTACAACTTTCAGGCAAAGGCAGACTAAACTGGAGGATGGAAAAGAATGTCTGAGTAGTTCTACCCTCCTCTCTAGTTATTACTGAAGGTGTTCTTAATAAAACAGTAAACATTTAAACTACTTGGACAAAAGATAAAGAATGGTAAAAGCTAAATACAAAGAATAAAAAATTGTGGAGAGCAAATAGTTCAGAAGCAAGCACCTTCACCCTGAAGAGGGCTGCTACAAAGGATCGATGAACCCTGCTCACAAATAGCCACTGGTCCCCGAGAGTGGGCTGTCAGGCAGATGTAGAATGACCAGAACTTCATGGTAACAACTGCTTGGTACCCGGACAGCCTGACCCTCCTTCAGTCTGTCTGAATGGGCACACTCTGTACTGCCAGGGGCACATTTCAGAAAGGCAGGCCTCCCAACTACCCCAAATAACCTTTGAAGTAGAAGTTCTAAAGTTCTCAAGTAACAAAGTTATAGGGGGTAAATGTTTACATAGCCACTGAAGATTAGTTAATCCTCAAGGTATTTATGAGGGAGGCAGCACTGATACCATTTTCAAATTAGGAAATTGAGGCATACCCAATAAACTCAATAAAAAAATATTAAAAAAAGGAAGCCTAGGCATATACAATACAGTCTTGTAGAATTTGTCATAAACTACAAAGCAACTCATCTAGAAGAGGAGCAGGGAGTCAAAGGTCTGGTTGAACATTAGATGAGTAGACTCAGCAACAGAACAGTCTGGCCTAGTGTTAAGGTTTTGGCTTCCAGCCAAGCCAACCAAGTCAGTGGTATCACACACAGCAACAGAACTTGGAGTTCCTAACCTCCAATCCTATGTTTTATTCAGTAAACAAACTTGCTTTATTCCCAACCTTTCTTATCCAGGAGTGGAAAGCTTACCGGTCAACCTTAAAGAGGATAAGCTTTCATTTTTATGGGTAACAAATTTCTGTTCCTGGTATGCTCCACTTAGTAACATCCAAAGGTTTAATGGAGGGTGAATCACAAGAGTCTGGGATCCTCCTCCATTAAATTCTTGACAATCTTCAGACTCCCCTTTCAGCTCTTTGACTATTTAACTTAACTCCTACCAAATTAGTGTCAACTTTTCCTAACTTAAATCTTCTCTTGTCCGCAGATTTAAGAAGTGTAAAATGAACATGACGTTAAGCCAAAAGTCAACCTACAGTATGAATTGAGTGTACTGGTTTCATTTAGGACTAAGTGGTTCAAATTTTGGATTAAGAACCAGAGTCAATGGTGATCGTATCTTTACAATCCCGTTCTAAGACTCCCTCTGAAAATTTTTGGTGGGTGGGCGAATAGTTAAAGCTATGGAACTGTCACTCTCACAACTTTTTAAAAATTTTACTTTATTAAGTAGCAGGAGCAAGGATTAAGTTCTGAAGACCCTTTCAAGGTTCTTGCTATTGAGGCCAAAGGCTCAGAAATGACCTGACCATCTCTATTTGGCAATGAGACTCATCCCAAGGTACCTTCTGCGCTGGCAGGGTAGCTCAGTTGGAGGGAGCCTCACCCTGATATGCCAAGGTTGTGGGTTCCACCCCAGTCAGGGGACATACAAGAATCAAGAAGGTACCCTCAAAGACAAAGTTCACTGCTCAGTCACTCCCCTAACTTCAGAATCTACCTATTTATACTTTTAAATGACATTTTTGCAGAATTATTAAGATATCCCTGAGCTATAAATCTCCCTGAATTGAGATTTCCAGCAGTAGGAAACAAGATAGTTTAATCTGTAATTCAAAAAAGACTTTCACATCAAACTTCAAAAAGCTACTACAGCTGTACTGCAAGGCTGACTTTTCCAGAGCAGGTCTCCCCTACCTCCAAACTGCAATTTCTATTTTGGTAGCATCTAGGATCTACAGAAGAGTTTTGTTTTTTTTTTATTACTTGGAATTTCAAAATAGAGGTTTCCTAGTAACAATGCACCAGTGGCAAAATAGTCCCCCATTTAGTTTAGTTTGTGGGAGAAAAGTTCTTTAAACTGGAAAGAATTTGTAGTCTTACAAAGATTACAGTGGAATTCGTTCGTTTTTTTCCCTCTAGGAGGGCAGACATTCCTCCAAAAGTTTTGGGAGAAGTTATGGCTCAGATTTCAAAATGCAAACAGATGTTCCTGAAGCATCCGAAATGGGCCACTCCCCTTTTATTCCCAGAGCCATGGCAACTCTTAAGTTATTCTGTGTCCCGACCCTGCAAAGGGCAAAAACCCATACCCCTTCGGTGTCAACTTTCAAGACAAGTGGAACAGCACACTTTTGGAGTTTCCCAAAGTGGCTGGCGACGTGCGAAGTCAGGTCGTTCAGAGAATGGGCGCTGATAGGATGACCCTTGAGGACCAGAGTGCTCAGAGATTTCCAAGCGCCCCTACCCTGCTGGTCCCGGGGGAAATCAGAAGTTGTGACAGCAGGAAGACGGCTGTTTCGCAGCCTGGGCCGCGGCACAGCCTTGGTGTATGGAGGAGGCGGGGGATGGCGGTGGGTGCACCGGGATCTCTCGGAGCCTCCACCTGACTGGCCAGGCGAGAAAGACGCGCGGCCAGCGCTGCGACCTCCACCCTCCCCCGCGGCCCATCTTTGGAACCTGGCCTCTTCCCCACTTCGCCCGTCGAAGTTGGGGAGGGGTTCCCGCTACACTGGGCCTCGCCGCCATACCCAGGCCGAATGGGGCTGGGCAAAGAACTTCGCAAAGCTCGGCCGCATGATCTGCGCCCCAGTGGGAAAAGAGCCGAAGAGAACCGTTTCACTCGGTCTCTCCCCAACTGGGGTCTCGGGAAATACGCGGTAATTACCCAAGAACCCCGCCCTCTGTGAGAGGCGAGGCTGCGGGGCTGCCGGGACGGTTTGAGGACCAGGCCTTGCCGGGGAGACTCCAACCTTCACCCCCCCCTCAGGCCCCCGGCCCCACTTCCCGCCGTCTCCCGGCGCCGCCACTTCAGGCAGCCCACTCGGCCCGGCCTCTCCCCACGCCCGGACCACCCCCCATGGGGTGCTCTCACTGTGCAGCGAGTCCCTCCGCTGCCTCCTCCCAGCCCAAAATGGCGGCGGCGGCCACAGAGCCTTCTCGTCGCCTTCCTCTAGAGTTGAGGATCCCTCCGCGCCACAGCCCCTCCCCTCTCAGCCGGATCTACTTTCTGCCTACTACTAAAGATTAACGCCATCAATGAACTCTTTAATTGAGCTTGAAAGGCGGAGCCGATTATGCTTCCGCACGGCAAACGTTGACAAAAACTGCCATATTGGCAGACGAGTTGACCAATCAAGAAAGGCAGAGGTGCCGCGGGGCAACTCCCGCGTAAGGGTAGATGGGTTTTGAAGTACTCGGCAGAGCTGTTGATGTGACAGGATTTTGGTTCGCCTTCCAAGGCTAGGAGAACTACAATCCCCAGCAGGCACCGCGCTATCAGGCCGTTCCCTTCCCCCAGCCTTAGCGCCTGAGCGGCTTGACCAGACAGCTGCTGCAACTGCATGCAGCAAGAGGTAGGGCTGAGGCGTTGGGAATTGCACAGACAGGCGATTGCACAGAAAGACACACGGATGTAGTCGTGTGCATAGCCCTTGGCAGCAAATAGGTCAGTTCCGCCTTTGCAAAACCTCTTTCCCGGACCATTTCCTCTCTTCCAAGGAATCCATCCTTATCCCAGTTGGGCTTCCCTCCCAGCTGCATGTCATGTGAAGACCTCTTCCCCTTTCCCTCCGTCTCCCGTCCTGAGAGGAAGGAGCGCGGCACGCCAGGCCCTGTGGATGAAAGGCCTCAGTCCCAGACTCAGCCCAGGCCCCAGACGTGTTTCTTGAGGCACCGACTTCTGGAGCCCAGCCTGGGGAGGAGTTAGGGGGCTGCAGTTAAGACAGAGGCAGTTAAGCCTCTGGGAAGGACCCCCTCTTGCGGGAGCCACTGACCCAGTCCACTCGGAGTCTCTCCAGGTCATTGCTGTACAGACATTGGCCTCTCCGAGGCCGTCTCCTTTCCCACGTTGGTTGCCGGGGGAACAAAGCTCGGTCCTACCTTCCTTAGTAGCCAGCCTGGGCCTCCGTGACTTCCAGGAGAACAGTCCTTCCGGGGTGTGAGCCTGGCCCTGGGGCCTGAGAAGCAGGACTGGGAAGAGGGCTTCTTAGTCCCTGTTTGGCCCCTTGCTGGCTGGAGGTGTGAAAAGCAGGGCGTGGAGGCAGCCTTCAGGGCCCTCCTTTGAAAAGGACGGTGTGCAGGTCTGTCTAGTGCTACAAAATGGCTGACGCTGCCTCGGTGAGAAAGTCCCCGGCAGCCAGTCTTCCTGACATTGCCCCTTTAGCACTTAGGTTTCTGTTGTTATTTAAAGCAGGTGTCACTAGTTAAAGGCATCTATCTACTGAGAGATTTGGAACAGAAGAAGGTGGCCACTCTGAAGCAGACCAACTGTAATACAGAGTCAGCAGCAGCCCTGGAGGAGGCCAAGGTAAGCCTCTCCCTTCCAACCCCGAGTGCCCCCAACGTGGATCCTGCGGTCCGGGATCCTGGCTTCTTGTCTCAGATGTGTTGACAGATTTGGAAAACCAGTATTTTAAAATGAGTCCCTACTATGCGCTGGGCAGTATTCCAGGTGCTAAGTCTGTGCTGTCTCATGACATCCTAGTAGCCCTTCAAGGTAGGACTTCTTATTTCCATTTCACAGACATAAAGGTTCTAAGAGCTGAAATACCTTTTCTAGAATCATGCAGCCGGCAAGCAGCAGATCCAGGGCTTAAACTTAGGGCCTTCTGACAACAGAACCCTGCCTGGCATTTTGTCCAGTCTGAGAACCAAGTCTGAAGCAGGGAAAAAAGTCTGAGCAATTGGTTCATAATTTGGGTTCAGGTGGGGTATAGGATATCACCCAGGACAGACAGACAGACAGGTTGTATCAGGCCCTCAGAATGTCACCTTCTGATCTGGCAACAGGAGCCCAAACCCTCCCAGCCCATGCTCACGCTCACTGCCGCCGCCTTGCCCATTCTTCTCTAGTCCACAACTCCCTATAGGTGATGAGGGGGCTCAGCTCCTCTGACTCACCCTACCTAGCCACTTCCAGTGTTTCTTGGATTTATTTAATTTGGACTTGATGGCATTCTAGGGCTAGAGGATTCAGAGAGGGCAAATGACTCACCCAGGTCACACAGCTTACCTGCAGTGAGTGGTCATGGTCGTAGATGGACAAGCCTTTAGGAGGGGCAGCACGTGGGGCTGAGGGGCCGGGCTGGCTTGGGTGAGGGGAGAGATCATTAGGGGCATTTGCTGAGGGGTGGGGGCAGGTGAATTACAGCGCACACAAAAACAAGCCTCCTGCCTCAGAGTTCCCACGGGCAGTGGCCCGCCTCTTCCCCGGGGAGGGGGGGGGCAGATCTCTGTGTCAGGTGGCCGAAGACGCCGATGGAGACAAGGCCTGTCGCTCTTAACTGATGATCTCCCTCCAGATGAAGTAACGACACAACACAACGCAGGCACTCCAACATACCTCCTTTTCCCTACAGTGCCCTCCCTTCGTGGTCTCCAAAACGCATGTAACACACCTCCAGCTCTTACAGAGCTGCGTGCAACCCCCCGGTGCGTGCCCTACACTTGTACGGACCCACGCTCAGATGTCTCTGAACCGTGCTGTACATTATGAGACTACATACCAGTGGTAGTCGTTATTATTAGAATTCCCCAAACCACAAACTTAGAGCAATTCATTCCCCATTCCCCACTCAGTACTCCCACCCTCACCATGACAGAGATAACCAGATGCCCTGAACACACACTCTTGACGGAATCCTTTGCACCTCTGAGATAAGTTCTAGAATTCTCTCAGCTGCAGACTGGAGATTGACCTTTCTTCTCCCTAGTTAGGTCCTCTTTCCTGCCGGTCGTGTAGACGGATGATAGTGACTTCTGCCTGGAACAAATGCACTCCATCTTCTTCACCCTCGAATGACAGGAGAGTCTTGTGTTCCAATATCTTTTGGATCCCCCTCTCTTACGGGCTTTATGTCATTTAATGTCTGTTTATTAAGCACTTACCTTGGGCCACGCACAGGGACGCAGTGGTGAACTGAACAGACAAGACAGCTTCTTATAGGAGGAAGTCAGGTGGTAAATGGGAACATGCTAATGCAACGTGGGATGCTAATTTTCACGTGACAGGGAGTCAGTGGGAAGGGGAGATTGGGGGGCTACTTTAGACAGGGGGTCAGGGAGGACCATTCTGAAGAGGTAACATTGGAACAAAGGATGAAGGATGAAAGAGTCAGCTATCCAAATATCTGGAAACAGGATCAGCTACATAATTTGTGGGGCTCAGTGCAAAGGGCACTTTATTCTAAAATTATTAAGAAGTTCAAGCCCTGGCTGGTGTGGCTCAGTAGATTGAGCGTCGAGAGCGCCAGCCTGTGAACCAAAGGTGACCGGTTCGATTCACAGTCAGGTCACATGCCTGGGCCAGGTCCCAGTTGGGGATGTGCAAGAGGCAACCAATCCATATTTCTTTCCCTCTCTCTGTCCCTTCCCCTCTCTCTGAAAATTAATAAATAAAATCTTTCCCAAAAAAATTCAAGACCGCAGAGCGTTAAGCAAAGCATGGGGCCTTTTTGATGGGGAAGAGCATTGAAATTACAAAGTGAAACACACAGGTGAAATTTCTGCTCTCCTTGTGAGTTTGCTTGGGGGATGTTGGGGGATAGATAGTAGACAGGTAAGCAATAAACAAATGAGTGGTTGCAGAAGGGTGAGAGCTGGAGAGGGACAAGTTAGGTGGGGATGGGGATGTGGAGGGGCATGGAAGGTGTCCACCACCAGGGAATGGCAGGCCGTGACCCCATCCTTCCTCATGTTCTGTCTTTAGACCACTGGCTCTTCTGGGAGCCCAGAAACACCCCCCGAGCCTCATGACCCTGGCAGTTCCCTGCCCCTGACACCCCAGATGGAGAGTCACTCAGAGGAGGAAGACCACGGTGGCCTGGGCCGGAATAGTAGGGGTCCCCGGGCCCAGAGCCCAAGGGGCTACTCAGTGGCGGCGGTGCTGAGCCGGAAGAAGCACCGCCGGCGGCCTTCGAAGCGCAAGCGGCACTGGCGGCCCTACCTGGAGCTGAGCTGGGCCGAGAAGCAACAGCGGGATGAGAGGCAGAGCCAGAGGGCCTCCCGGGTCCGAGAGGAGATGTTCGCCAAGGGCCAGCCTGTGGCGCCCTACAACACCACCCAGTTCCTGATGGATGACCGAGACCCTGAGGAACCCGACCTGGATGTGCCCCAGGGGGCCTCCCACCCAGGCTCCAGTGGGGAGAGTGAAGCAGGGGACAGCGATGGGCTGGGCCAAGTTCACGGTGAGTTCCAGCAGAGGGATTTCTCGGAGGCCTATGAGCGCTACCACACGGAGAGCCTGCAGGGCCGCAGCAAGCAGGAGCTGGTGCAGGACTACCTGGATCTGGAGCGGAGGCTGTCCCAGGCCGAGGAGGAGACCAGGCGGCTGCAGCAGCTGCAGCGGTGCACCAGCAGGCAGTCCTGTCACCTGGTCGAGGAGCTGGCTGCCGAGGTCGAGAGGCTCCGGACGGAGAACCAGCGGCTTCGGCAGGAGAATGAGATGTGGAACCGAGAGGGCAGCCTTGGCGGGGGGGAGCCAGGCACCTAGGAGCGCCCCCCTCCACCCCTGCCAGGTTAGCCCAAGCGGACAGTTCATTTCACACACGGCCGGCTGGGTCTCAAGTGGGTGAGTGGCCAGTGAAAGCCGCTGTTGGCACCCCTGTGCTCCCTGAGGGCAGCTTGACTTCCACCTTGTCATTTCCACAAATTGTTCTTTGATGTCATCTTATTTTTCACAGAGAAAATAAATGGTTTTGGTGAAATCAAATGTAAGTGGCTGGGATTGATTTTACTAGGTCTCTGAAATTCAAAGCACATTCATTCCAGATAGGTTTGGGACTTGGGGCCCCAGTGCACCCTTGCCCCAAGCCCAGGAGGACAGCAGACCTCTGCATTGGGACCTATCAAGATCGCCAGGGTGGCCCTGGCCAGTGTGGCTCAGTTGGTTGGAGCATTGCCCTGTAGCCAAAGGGTTGCAGGTTCGATCCCAAGTCCGGGCTCATACGGGAGGCAACCAGCTGATGCTTCTCTCTCACACTGATGTTTGCGTCCATGTTTCTCTCTCTCTCTCTCAGAGAAATGGAAAAAATGACCTCTGGTGAAGATTTAAAAAAAATAAAAGGTCTCCAGGATGCCTGAATTCTGCTGTGTGTCAGGGACAGTCGGACTACTCTGAAGGTTTTATAGGAGGGGGGGGGATGCAGAGGTGAGAGGGGGCTCAGTTAGGAGCCCCTGGGTTCAGATGGAACTTGATTTAAGATGCCACATCGCTGGGAGGAGCTGAAACTTTTGCGGAAGGCCCAAGGGTTTTTTCACAGGCTCCCTGTATTCCCCTGTCTTCCCCACAGTTTAGGGGGCTGGGCTAGATGAGGTCTAGGTGCCTTGTGTCTCCTTGTCTTTGACAGCCCCCCCCCCCCCCCGCTCCCCGCGCCCCAGTCTCCCAGCCAGGGGTTGTGCAGGAGGTTAGTCATTCATTTGGCCCCTTGCCTCCTAGAAGGGCGCTGACAAGCACTCGAGGGACATTTTCTCCTGATGGGAAATCAGCCCAAGAGAGAGGGGGGCAGTGAATCCATCCTTAGCAGAGCTGGCGGCCTGGCTTTTCTAGTGCCCTCTGTGTATCTGTGCGTCCTGCTCCAGCCTAGGCCCTGTGTGGTGAATCCCCCCTGAGGCGAGCCCCTCATCTGTCTGCACGGAAGAGGGAGCCGAGTCAGCGTGGGTGATGCAGGTGCCACCAACATGCCAGCAGTACTGGGCTCTGAAACAAAGCTCACGCTTGCACCCACCCTTCTGCAGACTCCAGTCCCTCTTCCATTGCCCTCCTGGTTGGCCCACAGAATGTCAGGCTGCGGTGCTGGAGGAGGAAGTCAGTCAAATCACCAGCGAGCCTGTGCTGGCTCCGCCACCGTGCACAGGGCGGGGTGGAGGCCTGGCTTCGCTCCCATTCCAGGAAAGCTCATCTCGACAGGCCACACCAAGCAAGAGAAGGGCTCGGGCCTGGGACCTGCGAGATGGAAATGTTGATGGAGCCTGCGCGTTGCCAGGACAGCTTTCACGTCTGCCCTGCCACACCCAGCACCTCCTACAGTGAAGCCAGGCGAAAACAGATTCTAGGAAGGGATGGGTTTCAAGAGAACAAAATCTCCCTTCCCCGTGGGGCCTGCCCCTGGACCCTGGTGGAGGGTTTTAGCCCCGCTTTGAATTATCAGCTCCGTTTGGAAGGACCAGAGAAATGATTATCCCCACTTTGTAGGTGGGGAGCCCAAGGCTCAGAGAGGGAGTGGCTTTTGGGGCTCCGGGAATGCTGAGCCGAGGCCTGCCTTCCCCTGCGGGGTGCCAGCCAGGGATCCACAGGTCCCTGGGCAGGCTGGGCAGCCTCCCTGCTATCACATTCCTCAGCTGGAGCCGGAGGGCGAGGGTGGGGGAGGCCACGGGCCAGGAAGAAGGCTGTTTACCTGGAGGGGTGTGAGTGTGTGTGTGTGTGTGTGTGTGTGTGTGTGTGTTGTGTGTGTTAGTAACTAGAAGGGAAGGGAAGATTCCAGAGGGCTGCTGGAGTAGGGGGATGGGCGTGGGGGTGTGTCCCTGAGTAGGCCAGAGTTTCACACAGGGGAGGGGATAGGTGAGAAGTTCAGCCCTTCTTGGCCTAGAAGCTGAGAAGCCTGGAGACAAAAGTTGCCAGCCGGCCCTCCCCACCCCCAACACACACACACACACACACACACAAACACACACAGTGGCTGAAGGGCTTTTGGTCAGGGCTGTATACAGGTGGGTTAATATTCCCAAGGCCGGTGGGGAGCAGGATGGGGTAAGAAGAAAACAGGGGCATAAGCTGGAACGTGTCAGCGGGGCTGAGAGATTAGTGAAGAAGAGCGAGTGCCACCTCTTCCCACACCTGGTTCCCTGACCTCAGTGCCCAGTCCCCAGCCCATGGACCTGCGGAGTCTGCAGGCTTAGTCCTGGGGAGAGGCAGCCAGCTACCGGCGGTGGCCAGGCCCAGGCCCATTTTGCTCCCTGCCCCACCCCCGCCCTTTCCTGCTCCACTGCCTGGTCCTGGGGCCCTCCAGGCTCTTTACCCACCACAGTGATGTAAGCGCCAACTTATAGCCCCGCCTCCAACACACATTCCCTTCAGCAGGGAAGATGGGCTTGGACATACTCCCCTCTTTCCCCAGGCCTTTCCAGAGCAAACGCCCAGTGCCTTATTTCCCTGGTGTTCATTTGCTTTCCAGGACCTCCTTAGTCACCTGGGCCAGTGCAGGGAGGCCCAGAGAGGCAGATATTTCACAAGAGTGATGGCAGAAGCTTCCCGCCACCCCTGTGTACTCTAGCCTGGGGTCCTCCTTTCTTCCCCACCCAAGACTCCTCCACCTCAGGTGGAAACTCCTGTGTTCAGTGGACAGGCTGTGCCTGCAATGGGGTCAGGGAATGCGGAGAGGTAGTAGGGTGGACAGAGGAGCTGAGGGGACAGGAAGCAGTGGGGAAGGGGGTCTGAGGTGAAGTAATTCAATACGATGAAAGAGGGTGGCAGGGCCCATTGCCTCTTGGGTGCAGGATGACACTGTCCCTTTAAGTGGGGGTGCCAGTCAATGCCCTCCCCCAGCCAACCCAATTCGTGGGCACACTGAGCATGTGCAGGAGCTGTGCAAGCAGAGGGGAGGGAAGTGGGGGGATAGATTCCGGAGGGAACTCCTCACCCCACTACTTCCTGTAGCTGCCCCACTCTCCTTCCTGGGTCTGACAAAGGAGCCATGGTGCTCCTCCACTCCCTTCCCCCTCCGGGCCCCCGTGAGTGCTGCCCTCTAGGGGCGCTGGGGCCTGCAAGGGGTGATGGGCAGGCCCTCTCTGCCCTGGGAATTCTCAGGCAGCCCCCTTGCTGCCCAGGGGTGGCACAGGAACTCAGCCCAGTGACACCCTCACTCCCGTAGTGCAGGTGGTGCATAATCTTCCTACTGAACGCGTTCGATTTCATTCCATGAGTGCCAGAGGTTTAAAAGATGCATATGACCATGATGACTCTTTGCTCTGAAAATTAAACACAGCGACAAAGATGAGGTCCCTGCCCCAACCCCGGGGGCTTCCAGTCTATAAAGTTTGAGAGGAAGCAAACAGCTCCAAGGATGGATGAAGACTGCCCGGCCCTCCGCCTGGCCTCCCCCTCAGCGCCTCCTTCCCCTTCCCTCCCTCACCTGGCGCTTGCCCACTCTTCTTATTCCTTTACCCTCTTAGCCACAGGGACCCTTATTTCTAATGGAAATGAAATTCACCTCGCGTGGAATTAACCATTTTAAAGTGAACAGTTCTGTGGCAGTTAGTACCTTGACAATGTGTGCGACTGCCACTTCCATCTAGTTCCCACACTAGCACCCCAAAAGGAAACCTCACACCTATTAAGCAGCTGCTCCCCATTCCCGCCTTTCTCCAGCCCAGGCAACCGCCGTCTGCCTTTTGTCTCTGTGGATTTACTTATTCTGGATATTCTGGTGGTAGAGCTGAGAGGGAAAGACTGGTCCCTCGTGGCCGGCATCAGAAAAACACAGATCTCCCGAGGGCCGAAGTGGGGGGAGCACCAGACCAGTAGTCTTGAGACCTGTGACGGGACCCACTTCTGCTTCTGACTCAGGCACCTCCTCTCCTCCTTCGTTCAAGGGGCTGGGGGCTTCAGGCCAGTCCAGGATCCTGGGCTGGCCAGGGCCTATTCCCGGCCAGGGAGCTTCTGTCTGGGATTGTGTTACTGGCCTGAAAAATGTGACACCTTCTTGGTCCTCTTGGCTCCTCCCTGCCAGGTCCAGCCAGTCAAGGTGGCCCCGGGCACGCACCCTGGGGCTTGGGGTCAGAGGCATGAGATGAAGAAAGTTTGGCTTAGAGAGGTTGAGAAACTTGCCCAAGGCCACACAATGCCTGTAGCAACCGGTTGATGAGGTTTGAGCTCTGGACCGCCTTGGTGTCTCCCGTCTTCAAGGAGATAAGTTAAGGATTTAGCCAAGCGTCAGCTGTATAGGAGGTACTGGCAAATGGAAGCGGTCATAAATTTTACTACTTTCAGGACATTGCGTAATCGTAAAGTGCGTGGCTCCATTCCAGGGTGGTTTGTGGGAGTCCCTCTCACCTCACCTTCCCTTATCTTTTGGAGAGTTTCCACTTTGCCCTCTCGACTGGCCTCGCTAGAATGACAGCTTTTGTGGCGGGTGGAGGGGCTGCTGGGACCTGAACCCTGACGGCAGGTGGGTGTGGAAAGCGTGGCTGCCCCCGCCTCACCCCCCCTGCCCGAGGAGGGGATGTTATTGGTTGCCTTCACCTGGGACTCAGTTCTCCCATTTCGGTGTGGCTGAACGTTCACCCTGGCCCCTCAACAGGCCTGTGGGCCCAGGGACCGGAGGGGACTGCACAGGCTTTGCCTGGCAGGGGGACAGGCTGAGCAGCTGCTTCCAGTTGGCCACCGTGAACTGGCTGCCTGTGGGCATGGACATTCCAGAAACCACCTGTCTCAGAGATCCCCCTGGACCCCATCCAAGATGGGGCGCCCTCAGGGCCTCTCGCCTCAGCACAGCCAGGGTGGGCCCCTCTCCTACTCGTCCTCACCAGTGGCTCCGAGAGGAAGTTCCCAAGGAGACTAAGTTGTGAGGAGGACATTGAGAGCCACGTGGACTTCCAGAGCCGACCTCTGCCGCAGCTCGTCATTCCACATAGGAGGAAGGGAAACGGGTCTCCCTGGGCCCATAATCTGTGGCTCCTACTCCTTCCAGCTCCCTCCCTGGGGTTCTCCTCAGGCCCACGCATCCCCGGAGGAGCTGTTCGACTCTTTCATTACAGTGAGAGGACACGGGGAAGCTGCAGGCTCCCTCACAATAGCACCGGAGCCAAGCCCTGTGGCTGCTGGGGGGCTGGCTCCCTCTCTCACCATCGGGTCCCAGGCCCCCCTGCCCTTCCCAGCTAGCAGACCTTTCTCCCTCTGCTTCTCAGTCCCAGCCTCGGCCATTTCCCTGTTGGGCCTTTGAAAAAGAGGATCTTCTTTTCTCTAGGCCTCTGGTCCAATCGTTCACACTTGTTACTCACATCAGCTGTTTGTAGCCACAGGCATCAGCCCCTCCTTGGATGCACCCCACTCCCAGGCTCCCCCTGAGCAACGACAGCTTCCCTGGCCTCCCTGGGCAGTGCTCCTCAGCTGCCTCCCCTCCCTCCCCCTCTGGGCTCCAGATGCTTGAGGACTTTTTTTTTTTTTTTGCAATCCCCCAAATGGCTGTACAAGTGTGGTCCTGATACTATTGAAAAGTTTTTTGCTGTGATTTGAAATTCCATGTTTATGATAAACTACCTTCACATAGGCATTTGTGAGTTTTCTATTCCGCCAGTTCTCTCTCATTGATTGATAAAATAATCACATTTAAAAAATTATTATAGCTGTGTAATGTGCTTTAATGTCTGATAGCTCTATTCTCTCTCCTAACCCTTCTTTTACTAAAGACTACTGGGCATTCTTAGATTTAAATTTTTTCTAGAGTACATTTAAAAGCAGCTTGTCCAGATCCTCTCCCCAAAGCGTATCATTATGTCATGGGACATGGGGCCAGAGCTGGCCCGCCTAGGGCCAGCTGTAGTGTGTGGGTTCTTGACTTCGCATAGGAAAGACTTCACAACACGGGTCCAGGTGGTTGTGAGGATGTTTCCTAAAGCTGGGGACAGGGAAACAAGGAAGGGCTGAGCATGGAAGAAGTAACAGGAGAGCGTAGGTGGGGCTGCCTTGGCTCACTGGGAAGGCAGAGAAGAAATGCCTTCGGGGACCGGTTCAGGGACTGAGCCTGGGACAAGCTGCCCGCTGCCCATTGCCTTAGAGTTTAGGAGGCCCGTGCTTGTGGGGAAAGAAGTGGGGGAGGAAGAAAGGAAAGGAAATGGCTCAGGCTGCTCCCCAGAGGGAGAGGGCATGCGCCCTGGGTCCTTTGTCTCGAGGTTTTTATCTCTTTTTTGCAGGCAGGAATCTTAGGGGAGGTCTCAAGGGAGGGTTTCAGGAGAACATTCTCCAGGTGTGCCCTTTCAGGGTCGTGGTCTCCACTGATTGGTCAGTGACAGGGCAGGGTCTTTAGTCATTGCAGCTGGTGCTGGCGTCACCCACCCGGTTTTGCTGCTTTTCAGGGCCCGGAGCTGAAACACAACTGAGGCCTGAGATGTTATCTCGAGGGAGGAAAGGTCAGGGGAGGAAAGGTTACCCTGCAGGTGAGGTCCTTGCTTTCTCAGTTTTGTCCCCTGCCCCCCCCCGCCCCCGCCCAGGCACTTCCAGGGAGGTGGGGGCCGTGCTTCAACCCCGCTGTGAATTGCTCAGCCATTGTGTCAGCTGACTCAGTTTCCCTATTCCACTTGTCAAGCAATTTTCCTAGCTTCTTACTACCCTGTCTCATTTATGTCTTTACACGTGTGTGACGTGCTGTTGAGTGGCTCCGACTCCTGGCAAATGAGTGCTGTCCACACTGTCCTGTCCTCACAGCCCGGCCCAGCTCCTGTAGACTCCCGTCTGGGGCTTCTGTTATGGAGTCAGTCCATCTCTCAGCCGGTCTTCCTCTTCTCCTGCGGCTTCTCTTTTCCCAGCATTACTGTCTTTTCCAAAGAGCCTGCCTTCTCATGATCATGATGCGCCCGAACTAGGAGTTTTTAGTTTTGTCATTTTTGCCTCCAGCGATGTTTCAGGCTTAATTTGCTCTAAGACCTACTTGTTTGTCTTTCTGGCAGGCCAGGGTGTATCACAGAGCTCTCCTCCAGCACCATCTTTCAAATGAATCATTTTTTTCCTGTCGGCCTTTTTCACTGTCTAATTTTCACATCCCGTACATAGTAATTGGGAATAGGAGGGTGCAGAGGATCTTAGTTGGGCCTCTAATGACGTATCTTTGCTTTTTAGCTACGGATAAATATATAGATAGTTATGCAGGTGTGGACAGAAATATAGGTGTCTCGAAAGGAAGCATGTGAGAGATTTCTAGATGTTACCTAATTTGATATCTATCTTTAGGCTGGATTAAATATCTTTCAAAATCCGTGCTCTGTCTCATATTTGAAACCATTTTTTAAGGGCACAGTTGAATGGCGTGGAGTCCATTCGCACTGCGGTGCAACCGTTACCGCTGCCCATCTTCAGAGCGCGTTTCTCTTCATCGTTCTAAACTGAGACTCTGCACCCATGAAACAGTGAGTTCCCGGCCATCCTCCCCCGGGCCCTGGCAGCTACCAGTCTTCTTTTCTAGAAGCCTTTTGATACAATTGCCTCCCTGCTGCTTTCCATCCAGCTGGAGTGCAGGTTCTCTCTCTTTGCAGAAATCCTTTGTCCAGCAAATTATTGCTTCTCAACTTGACTGCCTATTGGAATGACCTAGGGAAGATTTTTAAAGTTCTGATGTCTGGGTGTCAACCCCCAGAAATTCTGATTTAATTCTTCTGGGGTGCAGCCTGGGCACTGGAGTTTTTAAGGCTCCCCAAGGGGTGCTCCTGTGCAGCCAGGGCCCAGCGTGTGTGGTCCGGGGTCCCACGTGTGGGGTGCCTCTCCTCCGCCCACACCCCTAGGAGGACTCCCAGATGGCATGACCTCTAGTGTGCCGCTGCCAGACAGGGAGTCAGGGTGTTCAAGGAGCCTCGGTGGCCAGACCTGGGGATGGGCAGAGCCCAAGTTAAAGAGGAAGGAAGAATATCCGCCAACCAGCTGAGGGTCACACCATCTCTGGAGACTCCCGACCTCCATCACTGGTTGTACCAGGGCCCATGAGGAAAGGCAGGAGATAAGACCAGAAAAATGCTGAGGGTTTTGGAACTCCGCCTAGCAAAGAGCTCTTGCCTCATTACCGCGGCAGCACCCCCACCCACACACAATGGGTGCGTGATGACGACTTCTACCCATCTGCGCAGGGGGCCTCCAACTAGGGGCTCACCCGGGCCAACTGGGGGCCCACCTGGGCCACCTGCTGCTGGCACCTATCTGTGTGCAAGTGCTGCGTGTGAGTCTGCGAGGTGTTTCAGAATCAATGCTGTTTTTGCTTCCTTTTCGAGTGCCTTCGTGATGGTCCCCTGACCCGTTTCTTCTTGCTCGCCCAGTATGGAGGTAGGAGGGGAGGAGGCTCTTTGGAAGTTAGGGCAGGGAGAGTGCCCCAGAGCCATCTGGGCTTCTCCAGTACAGATTAAGAGCACAGACTCTTCCCTGGCTGGTGTGGCTCAGTGGTTTGAGTGCCAACCTGCCAACAATTCCCAGTCAGGGCACATGCCTGGGTTGGGGGCCAGGTCCCCAGTAAGGGGTGTGCGAGAGGCAACCACACATTGACGTTTCTCTCCCTCTCTTTCTTCCTTCCCCTCTCTAAAAATAAATTTTAAAAGTCTTAAAAAAAAAAAAAAAAGCATAGATTCTGGCATTGGACTCCCCAGGTTCACACCCTGCCTGCTTTATTCTGCCCACTGCTGCCCCCCACACTGCAGAACAGGCACCGTCCCCATGGTCTGCCTGCACACACACATCCTCCATCGTTGTCAAAGACGCCGTGTCTCCCTGTGAACAGCACCATTTGTCCACCCGACAGATGTTTACTGGGCGTGTTAGTCTCCTAGGGCTGCCCTAACAAAGTGCCGGGACTGGGTGGCTGCAAAATGTATCCTTCCGCAGTTCTGGAGGCGGGGATCAAAGTGTGCGCAGGTCCATGTTCCCTCTGAAACCTGTAGGGGAAGGAGCCTCCTTTGCCTCTCCTAGCTTCTGGTGGTTTGCTGGCAATCTTTGGCATTTCTTGGCTTCTAGGGATATCACTCCAATTCTCCATCTTCCTTCTCTGTGTGTTTGTTTCCATGTCAAATTTGCCCTTTTAGTTATTAAAGATTTGCCCATTTAGTTATTAAAGATTTTATTTGTTTATTTTTAGAGACAGGAAGGGAGGGAGAGAAACATCAATGTGGGAGATAAACATCGATCACTTGGCTCTCGCTCGCCCCCATCTGTAGACCTGGCCTGCAACCCAGGCCTGTGCCCTGACTGGGAATCGAACTGGCAACCTTTTGGTTTGCAGGCCAGCACTCAATCCACTGAGCCACTCCAGCCAGGGCAGATTTGCCTTTTTAATAAGGACACTAGTCCTATTCGATTAGAACCCACCCTTGGACTTGATTACTACATTCTGAGGTTTTGGGGGTTAGGACTTCACTCTATCTATTTTTTGTTGAGGGGGATACAATTCCGTCCATACCATGGGGTGTCCATGCTGTGCCTGGCACTGCTCTAGGCCCTAGGGGTGCGCCAGTGAGCTCAGCGGGCACAGCGTCTGCCCTTGTGGCGCCTGCCCTCTCTTGCGGTCTTTGAACCTGCAGCTCCTTATTTAACGCCAACTCTTGTTTATGAATCACTCTCAGCTCTCATTCACATGAGTTTATTTGGATGATATGATGAGGCCCCCATTTCACAGACAGGGAGGCTGGGTTTTGGAGAACTGAGGTGACTTGCTCAGGGTCACGTGACTAATGGATACTAACCAGTAATAACGATATTCAGTACTTGCAAGTTACCAATCTGGGCAAGCTTCACACACTTCATCTCATTTGATCCCCACAAGCGTTTTTCAGGGTGAGGACACTGAAGCCAGTTGCCCAGTGTCTTGAGGCTAATAAAAGATTGCACTGGGACTTGATCCCACGTGGCCCGGTTTCAGCATCTATGCTCTGGGCTGCCACCACATAGCTTACTACAGGTAGACACAGCCTTGCGACTTTCTCTGCTGCCCTCCGCTCTATGCCCGCAAGTCCAGCCCGATTACTCAATGGGCCCCTTTTCCCTTCCTTCTTCCATCCTGTCCCTCTCACTCTGGACAGAGTTGCCTTTTCTTTTTCTTTCTTTCTTTTTCTTTTTTAAAGCATTTTATCTATTTATTTTTAGACAGTGGAAGGGAGGGAGAAAGAAAGGGAGATACACATCAATGTGTGGTTGCTTCTTGTGCGCCCCCTACTGGGGACCTGGCCTGCAACCAAGGCTCTGACTGGGAATTGAACTGGTGATACTTTGATTCGCAGGCCAGCGCTCAACCCACGGAGCCACATCAGCCAGGGCCAGAGTTGCTTTTTCAGATGTTTAATTTATTCTGCAATATCATAGACATAAAACAAGCACTCATGTACCCACCACTCAGTTCAAGAAATAATGATACTGTTATTATTGTTGAAGCCCCAGCACCACGTCACTCCCCAATGGCATTTCACACCCTGGAGGGGTACCGGACTGTGGCAATCATTTCCATGCATCTTCAGAAACACTGAGTTGCTTTTGACTGACAGTGAGGAATTTTT
The DNA here is from genome assembly GCA_004026765.1 of Micronycteris hirsuta. Taxonomy (NCBI): domain Eukaryota; kingdom Metazoa; phylum Chordata; class Mammalia; order Chiroptera; family Phyllostomidae; genus Micronycteris; species Micronycteris hirsuta. Next base: position 45,523 of record PVJI01013379.1, read on the forward strand.
GAGCTTGATTCTCTTAAAAAATGTTTTACTGATTGATTTTAGAGAGAGATATAGAGAGAGAAACATTGATTTGTTATTCCATATATTCATGCATTCATTGGTTGCTTCTTGTCTGTTGAACCCGCAACCTTGGTGAGTGGGGATGACGCTCTAAACAACTGAGCTACCCAGCCAGGGCTGAGCTTGATCCTTGAAAAGGAAACAGAGCAGGAGCTCTGGGGATCAAGGTGGAGGCGTACCTTGAACGGAATCTATTTTGAAAATATATTATGATGAAATATTTCAGACACAGAAAGGCATACAGAATAATGGAATGAACCGCCTGCTTAAGAAAGAAAACATTGAAAGTATTCCCCAGGGTTTTCCTCCCCCATCGCATCCTCTCACAGTTGAACCACCCACCTGAGTTTGGGACTTATCGTTTGAGATGAATCTTGGGGGAGGGCGAGGGGTGTGCAGTCAGGTGGAGGTGGGAAAAGGTGTAACTAACAGAGAGAGCAGCAGGGCCAAGAGAGGAATCAGTGTGGGCAGAGCTTACTGGGCATGGCAGGCAACCTGGGGACCGTGGGGGCGGGGAGATGGGCAGTTTGGGGTGGTAGGTAAGCAGCCAGCCCAGCTCCCCAGTCATCTGTGTCACTGGAGCATCTAACACAGTGGGTGGCACAAAAGGGGTTTATTCAATATTAAACTGATAAATGAGTGAACAAATAACTGTTGAATTGATTTCAACCTTCCTTGGTGGGGGCAGGATGCTGGTGGCAAGAGGAATAGAAAGTCTGAACAAGACTGTTTTTGAAGAGAATCGTCATTATCACAAGGTACAATACACCACTACCTTCCTCAGTGTTGCCACATAGGGAGACTTTGTTTTAATTTGTTTTGTAATTTATTGATTTTAGAGAGAAAGAGCAGAGAGAGAGAGACACTGATTTGTTGCTCCACTTATTTGTGCATTCATTGTTTGATTCTTGTATGAGCCCTCACCGGGGATAGAACCCCCAACCTTGGCGCATGGGGCTGATGCTCTAACCCACTGAGCTACCTTGCCAGGGCCAAGACCTGGCTTTAACAGTGTGTCAGGAAGAGTGACAAGCTGCTTTGCAGGCAGGTGTGAGACGATAGGATGGATGACCAGCGGGCTTCTCCCAACTTCAGCCACTACCAGTGTCATTCACCAGTGTCACTGGCTCTGATTGGAGGTATGCAAATAATCAGCTTCCCAGAGAAGTGGGACCAATTTTTCTTCCTTAAAAACAGTCCCCAAAGCCTACGTGTCCCCTCCCGTGTGTTTATTATTTGGCTAGCTCTGCTTAGGGCTGCAGAGGCAGCCCCTCGTTTGCATTCCTAGAAGCCCCTCTCAGAGCTGGGCATGCTTCGGTGGGTTTTGAGTGGCGAGAAGAGCTTCTCAGCCTGCATTCCATGAGGGGCCTAACAAACAGATAAAAGGCGCCTACAATTAGTGGCATCTCTTTGCAAAGAATTAATGGGCTGAAGGCTGTTTATTCTCTTGCACCAGATATGCCCTGCAGTCCTGTTTGACCAGACCTTGGCTTCTCTGTCCCAGGAAATGCACAAATGCACTAATAGAAGAAAGACAAAGGAATTGAACTGTTTTATAAGTGTATCTTCAAGGGTTTTGGATAAAGAGCAAGTTATTAAAAGGTTTTGACAGTATGATTCGTAGACATTTAGGCCACCACATTCTGCATTTGCAGAGTTCTGTTTCATGAAGTCATTTTGTTCCTCTCTGTGCCCTGTAATTTAGTTCAGACCCAAAGAGCGTAGAGTGAGGCCGGGGCCTTCATCACTGCTGCCCCTCCTAGGCTGTCGCACCTAAGGCAGGGTGGGGAGCAGGGTGTGCGGCGTGTCCTGGACTTGGGATTTGGTATGGGAAGACCTAACGTGGAACCCTGACTCTGCTGCGTTTACTGGTGGAGCGATCTTTACTCACCACACATTTGTGGAGTACCAGGCACTAAGCTGGTACTGGAAAAGCAAAGATGAAATACCCAATTTCTTGCCTACACCCCTTTTAAAAAAGGTTTTATTTATTTATCTTTAGAGAGAAGGGAAGAGCACTGGATTGAACTGGGTCTTTGGAGAAGTCAGCTTAGAATAACAGCTAGCGCCTGTCTGCAGTGGTCCTCCTCAGGATTTAAGGTGCTGGCGTTAGGTAAAGTTGTGGTACCTTGCACAAAGCTGGTGCTCAGGGAGGGGTTGTTGAAGGAATTAGTGAACATATAGAAATGGGATGCCTTGCTGGTGTGGCTCAGTGGATTGAGCACCAGCCTGTGAACTAAAAGGATGCTGGTTCGATTCCCAGTCAGGGCACATGCCTGGGTTGTGGGCCAGGTCTCCAGTAGGGGGCGCGTGAGAGGCACATTGATGTTTGTCTCCCCCTCTTTCTCCCTTCCTTCCCCTCATATATAAAATCTTGGGGAAAGAAATGGGAG